>JACBKR010005947.1:0-15397 GCA_014218235.1 Colocasia esculenta | reverse complement strand
GGGCCCTATAGAATGGCTCTGATATTAATGGTTGTAATAGACATTTGAGGAATTATTAATGAGATGCATGGCTTTAGTTTTTTTTTTTTTCTCCATTGGTTTGATGTCTATTATACGCTCTGTACCTGTTTACTTGCAACTGCCTCACGTTCGGATATTCCGCGTCGGGGCGTATCACAATAGCACTTGGAGTGTGGACGTGTTGCCACATTATATGTTAGGAGATTGTTAGATTACAAGGAGTTCTCATATCCATTGTCTTCGATCGTGACCCAAGGCTTGCCTCTCATTTCTGGAAAGGGCTTCGAACTGATCATAGAAGACATGCTATGAGCCTGTGCTATAGACTTTGAGGGACATTGGAATGAACAATTATCCCTAATAGAATTTGCATACAACATAGCTACCAAGCAATTATTAAGATGGCACCATTTGAAGCTCTATATGGTAGAAGTTGTAGATCACCAGTATGCTGGAATGAAGTTGGTGAACAAAAATCGTTGGGACCTGACATGGTGCAATACACTAGTAGATACATATAGATCACCAGAGACAGAATCAAAATAGCACAATCCATGCAAAAGAGTTATGTAGACAAAAGAAGAAGAGACTAGAGTTTTAGATTGGAGATCATGTACTGCTCAAGGATCAGGTTCCAAGATTTGGGATCAAATGCTAGTTGAGATGAAGGTTCATTGGACCTTTTGAAGTAATTGAGAGAGTTGGAGAAGTGGCATATCGTCTAGCATTACAACCTTCATTTTCCACCATACACAATGTATTCCATGTGTCTATGCTGAGGAAGTTTGTGTACGCCCATCTCATGTGATACGTTATGACGATATAATCTTGCACAAGGATATGACCTATGAAGAGAAAGCTAGTTAAAATTTTGGACAAGAAGATACAACAACTTCGAAACCGATCTATACCCGTGGTGAAGATGCTATAGACAATCATGGAGTAGAAGAAGCCTCGTGAGAATCATAATAAAAATGAGAAGGAATTACCCGGATCTATTCGGTAAGTCATTCTTCCTCTTATGATCATATGAATTTGGGGAGCAAATTCTTTTTAAGAGGGGAAGAATGTAGCAACTCTTAAATTTTAAATTGAGATAAATAAGTAAATTAAAAGAAATTATGAATTTATTTAAAATCCATTAAGTAAAAATGAGTGATGGGCTTACACTAATGGTCCATGTAGGAACTAATAAGCCAAAACCAAGTGCCCAATGTTAGATTGGGGAAAATTTAGCCTAATTTCGTGACTAAATTATTAATAAATTAAAAAAGGGCAAGATAATCACTATTTTTGCTCATAATTATCTATAAAGAGTCCTAACTCTATCCTAACCCCTTGGCCACGGATCTAGAGCCCACCCCTAGTCAAATGGAAGGATAAATGCTAGGAAAAAGTGAGATAATTATGGGAAGTTTGAGTTGGAAGATAGGAAAGAGTTTTAAGAGGTTTCTAACATTAAGATACAAATACACCTCCATTTCGTCTCTAGCTGACCCTATTTAACCCTTGGAGCTTGGAGGATGAGGAGGAGGAGCTTTTGGACGTGGAGATCGTGGAGAAGGAGGCTAGGAACCAGGAGATCTTCGAAGTTCTTCACATTTCTTACCCTAGGATTCAAAGCGCTCAAAGGTAGGCAATCTCTCAAGTAAAATTAAATTAAACTCGACCCTAGATAGTGCATGATCCCATCTTCAAAAGCCCCATGTTTTTCCAAAATTTTATCATGCCGTTTATGAGTATTTCATGCTCAAAGTCCTACTAAGAACATGTACACGACTTGACATGTTCTCCTTAAATCTATGTCCATGCTTCATTTCGTGCCTTGAATCTTTTATCATATATGCTACATGATGCCAGGGATCGAATGATACCATTTTCCCCAATTTCTATCAAGTACCGTGTTCGAGTTAAATCTTTTTTCATCATTGTGTATGATTTTTGGTTCATTGTGAAGAACCTATTAATAGCATGCTTAGATCATGTTGAAATCCTAATACTCTTCACATTGATACTTCTACATGTCTAGTTTCGTGTAAATCTGATTTCGTGATTTTTCGTCGAGTATATGATTTTATATGAATTTTTAAAGAGCCTTGTGTCAAGCCCTTGGAAGACTGAACTGCCACCCAAGGTGACTCAAATCACCTCTTGGGCTCGGACAAAACCTCTGAGAATGCGACAGCCCAACTGGTCGCGACACCGATGCACGTCGCCTTATGTTCGCAATGGCTAGACACGTCGTGTTCCCTTGTCTTGTACCGATTGTTCTGACGAGACAGACCCAGACATCGCATTTATGGACAGATTGTCATGGTCACGACAGGTCATCCCGTCGCATTTCAAAGCAACGATTGATTGGCCTGACCTAGTTCACCTGACGTGACAGACCTACATGTCAAGATTTGAACGTGATAGTACCTACGTTGTGATTCACTGTGTTCCAGAAAACCTAATTCGCATGCAAACCATGATAATCATGCTTTACAACCATGGTTTGACCTTTGTAATGAACTGTTGTGACAGTAACGTCTAGTTAACATATTTTGATAATATTCATGTGATTTACTTATTAAAAGAGGTGTGCACAACTCTCACATGCTAGCTTGACCCTCTCTCTCTTGCACACACCAAACATGAATTTTTTTCATGAGACTTTACTAAATTACTTAATAATATATCCGTAATTAAATGCAATTATTCATGTAAATTTCTCTATTATTTAAATGAACTTGTCTTGTTTTATTCGCTTGATTTGAAAACTACTATCGCGTCCCTTTGCCTTGAGAACTCAAGGCATAACAGACAAACATTTCTATACACACTTTATCTTGGCTTGGATGACCTCTACATTGAGAATACACCTGACTAGACTAGGAACTCCTTGTCGAGGCCTTCATAAGACTCCTTGGCTTTGGCAAACGTCCATTGCCGACGAGTAGGTTGTACCATCATATCCAATTTACCCATAGGGATCAGCATGATCCAATGCCTTAGATTGTTCTCTCTTACCTTGAGATCCATGCCAGACCTATGGCCGTGTTCGTACCACGGCTATGGGCAAGTAGTGACTTCACGCCGGACTGTGGCACACGATCGTGTTGTTGTTGCAACTGTAATTATCGCCTATTTAACGGTGTTTAAAAAAACATGACCCTCGTTTTCATCTATTATTATTCTCCTCTCATCTATTAACGTTCTCTTATACTTATTTGGCCATCATTGATTGTATGAGATAAGAACATGTTCAATGCTAGACAACGTTATAAAGTGCCCGATCTAGTCCTGGGAGTGCGTCCGAAAAGTGCTAGTGCCCATGGGAGTTTAGTGATCAGGGTGTATGGCATAACATCAAGTACTATACTATCAATATTAATCTATGACAATCAAAGTACAATGTTCTCTCGGTTGAAAGAATATAAACCAACGTGCTATCGTGACTAGTGCACTTTTGTGCAACTTGACGTTGCTATTCATTATATGGCCAATCTTTATCCTGTTAGTTGTGCTATTTTGTGAGAAACTACTATCGATCCATGCTATCATATGCTAGTACTCTCGTGACTATACTTCATTGTCCCTCTAATTATCTGCTTTACAAGACATTAATCACTTAAAACATGTATGTCTTTACGAGATATTAAATCCTACTGAGTGTTTTGGCTCACCCTGCGCTATTTTTTTTAGGTGTTTCGGATGAGTTTGATGGGTACTACCACATACACGAGGATAGGGATGAGCAAGTGTAGGAGGGACCCGACATTTCGATAACCAATGCTTTTAGTAGTTAGTTAGTTGGATAGTTAGTTTGTTTCTTTTAAATAAAGTACTCTGGGCCATAGATTGTGCCTCTGAATTATGGGTAGTGAATAGCATGAAAGTGTATCAATAATAAAGATAAGATGGTTCATTTGGCATTATTCCAATTTGTACAATGGTGTGATGTCTATTTCTCACTCTATACTATTTATTTAATTGTTTATCGCTCGCTCCGATATTCTGGTCGGGGCGTTACACTTCTTCTGCGGCACGTGATTAGCTTTGGTAAGACTACTTGGTTATTTTAATGTTTTCACTTGTCGTCCCCCACTTAAGAATATCATAAGACGAGTCTAGAAGATTATCAAAACTATCATCTTTTACCATACCTCTTCCTGGAGTTTCGCCTGGATCACAGCATTGAAATGCCCTTGTCGCTTGGGCACGACTTGGTTTCTCTAGCTTGAACTTTTAGCATGAGACATCTAGGAATGTGATGATCATGGCTTCCACAACATAGGCAAGTGCCGGCCTTCTTCTAGCACTCATCACATGGTCTACTGGCTGTTGCAAAATTTGCAACACTCCATGGTTGGTTACACTTCCACCTTGATCTTCTTATTATTGACAATGTTGATTCCTCCATTCGTCCTCTATTACTGTTGTTGCTGAGTGAATAGTCTGAATAGTGTGGGGTGCTTCCTTCCATACATAAACTGGCCTTACTACTTCTTTCCCTTTGAATCCTTCTAGCTTCTCAGGTATCCTCCACCAGTTGAGCCGCTAGACCTTCTCCGTGCAAGTATGGATATTGAGTGGTGCTAGATTTCTATAAATACAGGCTGCAACCCATCATGAACCTATTTGCCTTTAGCTTTTCGTGCCTGCTAGATGTATAGCGATTGGGCCAGCATGCAAACTGAGCCTCATACTCAGCCACAAAACATTCCCCTCTTTTTGAGAGCCGCAAACTCGATTGCTTTCTTTCTTGAGTCCTTTCAGAGAAGTACTTCTCCTAGAATATATCCAGAAACTAATCCCATTCCAAATGAACATTGTTAGGTAGATGCGCCGATGTGGCCTTCCACCAAGATCTGGCATCCATATCAGTGAAAAGTAGCCAGCAACACCTTCTCCCGCTCCGTACACTGCATTCCCTGTAAGATTATTCCATCTCTTCCAGCCAATTCTCGCATCATCCAGGTCAGGAGATCTAGAGAAACGAGGTGGGTTCAAGCTGCAGAAACCGCGATGCAGATCGCCAACTCCATTCCGAGCTCCAACTGGTTCCAGCATGTAATACATTTTGCAAGGCTTGTGTAAGTCTTGCCATGGTTTCCACATTGCTTGCCACTAATTACAAGCCATTCCAAATGAATGAAGCTTCCTCTGAAAGAACAACCAATCATTGTCTTAGTTTATGAAGTACATGTTACGAGTGGGGTGTTTATTTGACTTGTCTAGTGAACCTTTGAAATTAGTTCATCCCTGACTCTACCCATACTCAGTGGGTGCCAAATAGGAACCATTCATGATGTAAGTGTTTGGTTATGCCCTAAACCTGGACTTAAAAATCCGTGTTTATTCTTAGGCTCTGATACCACTAAACTATCACGTCCTAAAGCATGACAACGAATAATTTTTCGATCGTTGAGACGTGAACAATCGTCAAATAAGCCTCTAGCGAGCAATCACATATAACACAACTAATTTGCACTTATCATAAATATCAAACTCTTTATTTCATTAAAATAATGAAAATCAATACATACTCCATCTCAACTTCAACTATCGGACTAAGACACAATAAAAGGGAATTACATACTATTCTCACTCCTACTACATTATTCTAGTCCTCTCATACTCAAACTATAAGATTATGACGCTATGATAACATGACTCCAATACTAGGCGTGAGAGCGCTCTCACTCTTATTCATCCCCAGTATGGTCTTGATTCTCTACATCATCGATTCTTGTTCTCTTGAATGTTGGAAAGTAGGTAATCAACAAATAGCCTAATAGGATTTATATCTCCATGTGTGGGCAATGATATAAGTGATTAACTTTTGATGATCAGTCCTTCTCCATATAATTTATTATTAATTATATGTATTTTCGGTGATTAACAAAACCTTGAAAAGTATTTTCTAACAACATTTCTGAAGTTTATCCACAGGCAGTAATTCAAGCAAAATCTGTAAGTTGTCTGCACACACTACTATTTGATGTTCAATGCATATGTTTTGTCTAAGTACACATCGACTTCTTTGATAGAACAACTATTTCTTTAGAAGAACATCGATTTCCATCCCTGCATCGGTTTCACTTAAACAACAACTTCCTAAGTACACATTGACTTCCTTGATAAAACAACGACTTCATAGAAACATCGATTTCGTTTCACTTAAACATCAACTTCGTCTATACAACGACTACTTAGAAACATCGATTCTGTTTCACTTAAACATCGAGTCGTCGCTACGACGACTTCATAGAAACATCGATTCTGTTTCACTTAAACATCGACTTCGTCGCTATAACGACTTCATAGAAACATCGATTCTGTTCACTTAAACATTGACTCATCGCTACAACGACTTCATAGAAGCATCGATTCTGTTTCACTTAAACATCGACTTCGTCGCTACAATGACTTCATAGAAACATCGATTTTGTTTCACTTAAACATCGACTTCGTCGCTACAATGACTTCATAGAAACAACGATTTTGTTTCACTTAAACAACGACTTCATAACATCGATTTCATTACAACAATGATTTCGTCTCACTTAAACAACGATTGGTTGTTTCACCGACTTTGCTTTACTTAAACATCGATTTCGGTTAGAACAATGACTTCATGTATACAACGACTTCACTCAAACATCGATTCATATGAAACAACGATTTCATCTCTGCAACGACTTCATATGAAACAATGATTCATGGTTATATCGACTTTGTTTCAAATAACTATTTCATCTGCATATCGACTTCAGTTAAACAACGACTTTGTATAGAACTTCGATTTCATTAATACATGGATTATGCTCACATCGACTTGATTCAATATGAATTACATTCTCACCTGACTTATGATTATATCATTGATTTAATATCAACATCGACTCTCTCTGGGTATAGCCTATCTAATTACATCAACCCTCTATTAATGACTATATCTTAGACATCTGTCAAACATTCTCGTTTAAATCTTCTTTAAACATTCTTTAGTTCCATTCCACATGATATTCAAATGTATTTCAAATCTTTGTGGATTTCAAGTTTTCTGGCGAAAGCATGTTGTATCCCATGTTCTCTAACATTTATTCTGACTATACAAACCTCTGCACGATATATATTTTACCTATCTTGCTTATAACACAGAAAGTCACAATGACAGAATGACATTTCCCTTCTGGTGTATCTTCATATAGCACAACTACTAATGTTGACTGACAGTTTAGATAGAGATAAGTTGTCTAGGTGTCAGCATTTATTGTGTGTAGACTTTTCGGTGGAACACATGTCTCAAAGATGGACCTGTCATCCTGACAAGAGGATACAAGATTGAGACAATCTTTCCTTGAGTATGTGTGCCTATCCAAGCATTAATGATGCAAGCCACTTGCTCTTTCCTTCGAACCATACACTCGAACGTACATGAAGATGTGAGACAACAGACATTTCAACAGATACTTCAATGGTCAAATGGTTTCAAAGAAGATAAAAGAAGACTGGTGGACTCCAAGCACAACAACAACTCTTTCAACCTTTGAGAAGCTTAAACATCTAGTCACTGTAGTTAGCTATGGAAATGTGGGAAAAGCTGAGACTCACATATGAAGGAACTGACAAGGTAAAGGAAACATGGATAGATATTCTAGCAGCTCATATGAAGGATTTCAAATGCACTCTGGAGAGTCTAACTCTTAAAGTACAGTAGATTCACAGACCCACAACGGTTTAGCTGGGCTTGGAAAAACATATGAAATGGAGACAGGGTAGGGAAAATACTAAGATCCCTACCAACCTCATGGACTCCAAAAGTAAAAGCCATAGAAGAGGCCAACGATCTTAGGAGAATGTCAGTTTAAAAGCTCATTGGGTCTTTGATGGCTCATGAGATAAATATGGAAAGGCTGGGAGAATCCTCCAGCAAGAAGAAGCACAACAATGCTCTTAAGGCCACAGAAGACACATCCGATGGCAAATCGAGAAAGTGACAAAAGTAATGAAAGCAGGGAAGATGAAGAAACCTTTCTATCTAGAAGACTGCAGTGGCATTCTAGCTAAAAAGAAATTTCTGTCAGGAAGAAGATATTTCAAGAAAGGCAAAGACTTCAAGAGATCTGAAGGCAAAGAAGTCAAGAGATCTGAACCGATATGGTACGAGTGAATGAAGCCTGGACACATCAAGGCTGTCCCAAAACTAAAGAAAGCAGAATTCAAGAAGAAGGACAACATGAAGAAATTCAAGAAGTATAAAAAGGAAGCCATGACTATTACATGGAACAACGAAAATGACTAAGATAGTGAGTGAAGCTCTAGCAAAGAAGAAGAAGAAAAAGCCAATCTGGCCTTCATGGCAAATGTTGATGATAAGGTAACTTATGACTCATCCTTTACTTCTAGCAATGAATTAGATTCAGATAGTTTAGAAGATGTTTATAATGAAATATGTAGTAAATATAAAGATGTCTGTAAACTGTTAAAAACAACTAAGAAAAAGTATGCTTGTCTCGAAATAACAAACTCAGATATAAAATCTGAAACCGAATAGTTAGAAAAATAATCACTGAACTAAAAAGAAGAAATGAACTGCTATGCAAAGATATAAAGAGTAAAAATGAAAAGATATCAAACATAGAAAATCAAGAAACCATAAGCAAACTTAAAAATGAAGTTAATACACTAACAAAAAATAATGAACATTTATCAGCCATAATTGAAAAATTCACAAATGGAAAATCTTCCCTAATATTAAAAGGAGCAAGAAGATCAGGTAGGAAAAAGTATGGGTTAGGATATATCCCACAGACAATGAAGAAACTGTAATTCATCCTAAAATCTATCCAACACCAAAATTTGTAGCTGAACAAAATACTAATTATAAAACAAATAAAAATAAGAACCAGAAGCCAAATAGGATAATAAACAAGATTCCTGCTGCATTCAGTGTAACAAATTAGGTCACACTAAAATAACTTGTACTACGAAACACCTAAAATGGATTCCTAAAAGAAACTGTGAAGAAGCTAACCAACTAGGACCTAAAAGAACTTGGGTACCTAAATCTCATTGATTTATTGTAGGGAAGTCTTAGAGCATCAAAGTGGTATCTGGACAGTGGGTGCTCAAGGCATATGACAGGAAACAAAAGATTGTTCTCGCACATCAAAAATGAAGAAGGTACAGTAAACTATGGTGATAATGGAAAAGGGTCAGTAATTGGTTGCAGATCCATTGGAAGCTAAGATAGAATTTGATAGAAGATTCTATGCGTCAAAGGACTCAAGCACAATCTAATCAGCATCAGTCAACTATGCGACAAGGGTCACCAGATCAAGTTTCAGGAATCTAAGTGTTTGATCATCGAGGATGGTGCAACTATCTTCGAAGCCAACAGAGAAAAGAATCTATATGTACTAATCTAGAAGAATTAAAAGATCAAGAGATCGTTTAGCAGCAAGTAAGAGCAGAATGTTAAACTGTGGCACATAAGCTTAGGTCACTGCAGCTTGGATGGAATAAGAAAACTCATCAAAATGATCTAGTAGAAGGTCTGCCGAAGATAAACTCAAGACTGGACAATATTTGTGAGCTATGTGCAAAAGGAACGCATGCAAAATCCTCCTTCAAATCCAAGACAGTAGTTACTACCTCCAAACCACTAGGACTGCTACACATGGACTTGTTTGGACCAATGAGAACTACTAGCCTTGGAGGAAAGAACTTTGGATTCGTTATAGTTGATGATATTCAAGATTTATATAGGTATCATTTCTTGAGCATAAAGATGACACATTTGAGAGTTTTGTGAAGTTCAACAAACTTGTTCAAAAAGATAAGAAGTTCAGCATCATCTGTATCCGTTCAGATCATGGAGAAGAATTCCAAAATGACAGATTTGCAAAATTCTATTATCATAAAGGTATAGAACATAATTTCTCAGCAGCTAGAACACCACAGTAAAATAGAGTAGCTGAGAGAAGAATAGAACCTGCTGGATATGGTCAGAACCATGCTATCTGAATACAACCTTCCAAGATACTTCTGGGCAGAAGCTATAATACAACATGTTACATTATAAATAGAGTAATGATTAGGCCAATCCTGAAAAAGACTGCGTATGAGCTGTACAAGGAAGGAAGCCCAAGATCAGCCATCTCAGAACTTTTGGATGTCCCTGCTTTATTCACAACAATGGTAAGAGAGACATAGGTAAGCTGGATCGTAAATCCGATGAAGGGATCTTTATGGTATACTTCTAAACCTAAAGGCTATAAAGCTTTTAATAAAAAGAAGTTACTGATTGAACAAACTGTGCATATTATTTTTGATGAATCTACCCTCCTTAAGGAAGGAATCTAAAAGTGATGATGAAGATACAGATAAACTTACCTTGAAATAGAAAGAATCTACCATCAAGGATGGTGAAGATCCACCCTTAGAAGAATTACAACCGAAGGACATCATCCATGATGATCTTCCAAAGGAATGGAGGTACAAAAAGGATCACCCTATTGATAACATCATCGGAGATCCATCAGTCGGGGTAAGAACAAGAGGTAATATCATTCCTTGTGATTATTTTGGGTTTTGATCCCAAATAGAGCCGAAGACAGTCAATGAAGCAGTGTTTGATGAATCTTGGATTCTAGCCATGCAAGATGAACTTAATCAGTTCAGGAGAAATCAAGTTTGGTCCCTTAAAATATAGAAAAGGGAAATTTTCTGGGAAAAAGATATTTTCATCAGGTAAAAGAAACACTTCCTTTCTAATGCTAATTCCAATAAGAATCTAAAATCTGACGAAATTGTCATTTGTTACAGGTGCAACAAGCCAGGACATATGAAGGGAGAATGTCCTGAAAACAAGAAGGAAAAACACAAAAAGATTCAAGTTCAAAAAGCCCAAGGCCATGGTAGCCACTTGGTCTGATGAAGACTCAAGTGAAAAGGAAGAAGAAGAAAAATCCTCAAGTTCTGAAAGTGAGGAAATCTGCTTCATGGCGAATAGTTCAGATGGAAAGGTAAGTACATCCTTCGAAGACTATTCAATTGAGGATTGGCAAGATGCATATGCTGAGCTTGTTGAAAAATACTCTGAAATAAGGAAAGAAAACAAACATCTCAAAAAGAAAATTGAAAACCTCTTGCATAACCAATCCTTCAATAAAAGAACTTATGAACTGGAAAATGAAATAGCTGAAATCAATGAAGAAAAGGAAAAACCTTCTAAACATAATTGATGAACTTATGCTTGCATCCCAAAAGGCCACCCATGAATTAAAGAACTGTCTGAAAATCTGGAAATGGAAAAGAGAGATAAAACAACAAAAGGTTGAAGAAATCAAAACCTTAGAAAATCAGCTAAAAGAAAAGGATGAAGTCATTGAAACCTTCACAAAAGGTAAAGACAATTTGGAGGCCTTGCTGGGAGCTAAAATGAAATCAGTTTCTCATGGACTAGGATTCAATAAACAAAAATCTAAGAAAGATAAATCTGGTGAGAAAAGGGATAAAGCACCATGATTAAATTTGTCAAAGGTCCTAGTCTTGAGAACACTGAAATCAAGCAAACATCAAGCAAAACAACAAAAATTTCAAAAACTCAGAACAAAAAGAAGTCAATCAGGTCGAGATAGTACCTGACAGGTCGACACCAGTCCACAAGAAGAAGGATTATGTGACTGTTGTGTCGACACCAGTCAAGGAAAGGTCGACCTGCTCAACCTCAACAAACAACAAAACCACAAAACAAAAATTCAAATAAAATTTGAAAAATAAGAAAAAGTCAAAGGAGTCATTCATGAAAAATCTTGGACCTCCAAGACTCAAGCTGATTGGACCAATTCTTGGAACCAATGGTGTCACAACCCATTTTGGTATCATCCCCAATTCTTCTATCCAATTTTTTTGATGTACCAACAAAACCCTTGGATTCCACCTCCTCAACTAAACTCTCATATTCAAATGAAAAATTCCCGTCCTACTGAAAATACGAACACTGGGGAGAGCGCTCTCTCTCTAACTTTCTAGAGAGAGAAGCTCTGGGGAGAGGGCGGAGCTTGGGGTGTTTCCAGTCCTCCTCCACCGCCCCTCCGGCGGTGGGAGGGCTCCCCCTGGAGGTGTGTTCGGTCCCCTTGGTGAACTCCTTTGTCTCTTTGACGAAGGGATTCCTTGGGGGACAGCCACCGGTTGGAACTCCTCCAATCGGGGTCTTCCTTTTTTGAGTGTGAGGTCTTGGTGGTGAGGTGCGATGGTGAAGGATGGCGATGGCCCTTTGGTTAGACCCTCTGGGTTGAGGATGCTGGCTGAAGGAGAAGTTGCTGAACAGTCTTCTTCTAGAGGCCGGCCGATGGAGAGGCAAGTCAGGGTTTCGAAGCAAGGCTCTTCCAATGCAGTGCAATCTCAGAATAGTTCAAGCTTCAGAGGCCCTCCCATGGAGGTTCTAGGTGAGAGCAGGCGGTCAAGCATTAATGACTTGCAGGTCGGTACGTTAGCCCTTGCAGGTTCTTCCGTGGCGACTGTTCAGCAGAGGAGCGGTGCTTTGAGGGGCGGCGAAGTCTCTCAGTCCTTACCTCTCAAGGTAATGCCGGGTCAGATAGGTGTATCGAGTCAAAGGGAAGGACGTGTGCGATTGGCTTCAAGGTCGCTCTCTCACTCAAGGAAACCGGTTGGTGTTTCTTCTTCTCCGAAGACGTGGGCCAGCCTTTTCTCAGCGCCGACCTCTCGGGAAGCTTCTCACTCTCTGTCTTACATTCTCCCTGCAAATATTGAAGATAAGCTTGTGGCGGTTTGTGATGTGGAGGACTTGGAAGAGCTGAGGGGAGCTAAAGGGTCAAAAGACACAACCCGGGGGTCCAAAATCCCAAATAGCAATCAGATCGGTGTGCCGTTCATTTCGACACGACCGGGTGGGTTAATTAAATGACGTGTTCAAACTGACGGAATACGATTTGGCTTCTCGGATTGGGTTGGGCGTTGAACTGACGGATCTAAAAAAACCCAAGTCTAAAGGGTCAAAACACACAACCCGGGGGTCCACAATCCATATAGTGATCAGATCGGCGTACTGTTTGATCCGACACGACCGGGTTGGTTAAACTGACGTGTGCGAACTGACGGAATCTGATTTGGATTACCGGATTGGGTTGCCAGTTGAAATGACGGATCTAAAAAAACCCAAGTCTAAAAGGTCAAAACACACAACCCAGGGGTCCAAAATCCCAAATAGTGATCAGATCGGCGTACCGTTCATTCCGACACGACCGGGTGGGTTAAATTGACGTGTGCGAACTAATGGAATCCGATTTGGATTTCGGATTGGGTTGGCAGTTGAAATGATGGATCTAAAAAACCCAAGTCTAAAGGGTCAAAACACACAACCCGAGGGTCCAAAATCCAAATAGTTATCAGATCGGCGTACCGTTCATTCCGACATGACCGGGTGGGTTAAATTGACGTGTGCGAACTGACGGAATACGATTTGGATTCCCGGATTGGGTTGGCAGTTGAAATGACGATCTAAAAAAAATCAAGTCTAAAGGGTCAAAACACACAAACCGAGGGTCCAAAATCCCAAATACAGATCACATCGGCGTGCCGTTCACTCCGACACGACCGGGTGGGTTAAATTGACGTACGCAAACTGACGGAATCCAAATTGGATTCCCGGATTGGGTTGGGCGTTGAAATGAGGGATCTAAAAAAATTCAAGCCTAAATGGTCAATCCACACAACCCGGGGGTCCAAAATCCCAAATAGTGATCAGATCGGCGTGTCGTTCACTCCGACACGAGCGAATAGGTTAAATTGACATGTTCGAACTGACGAAATCCTATTTGGCTTCCCAGATTGGGTTTGGCGTTGAAATGACGGATCTATAAAAATCCAAGTCTAAGAGTCAAAAGACACAAACCGGGGGTCCAAAATCCCAAATAGCAATCAGATCGGTGTACCGTTCATTCGACACGACCGGGTGGGTTAAATTGACGTGTTCGAACTGACGGAATACGATTTGGCTTCTCGGATTGGGTTGGGCGTTGAACTGACGGATCTAAAAAAACCCAAGTCTAAAGGGTCAAAACACACAACCTGGGGGTCCACAATCGCATATAGTGATCAGATCGGCGTACCGTTTGATCCGACACGACCGGGTGGGATAAACTGACGTGTGCGAACTGACGGAATCTAATTTGGATTACCGGATTGGGTTGCCATTGAAATGACGGTTCTTAAAAAACCAAGTCTAAAGGGTCAAAACACACAACCGGGGGTCCAAAATCCCAAATAGTGATAAGATCGGCGTACCGTTCATTCCGACCGACCGGGTGGTTAAATTAACGTGTGCGAACTAACGGAATCCGATTTGGATTCCGGATTGGGTTGGCAGTTGAAATGATGGATCTAAAAAAACCCAAGTTAAAGGGTCAAAAACACAACCCGGGGTCCAAAATCCCAAATAGTGATCAGATCGGCGTACCGTTTATTCCGACATGACCGGGTGGGTTAAATTGACGTGTGCGAACTGACGGAATACGATTTGGATTCCCGGATTGGGTTGGCAGTTGAAATGACGGATCTAAAAAAACTCAAGTCTAAAGGGTCAAAACACACAACCCGGGGGTCCAAAATCCCAAATACAGATCAGATCGGCGTGCCGAACTCCGACACGGACCGGGTGGGTTAAATTGACGTATGCAAACTGACGGAATCCAAATTGGATTCCCGAATTGGGTTGGGCATTGAAATGACGGATCTAAAAAAACTCGTCCAAAGTGTCAAAACACACAACCCCGGGGTCCAAAATCCCAAATAGTGATCAGATCGGCGTACCGTTCAATCCGACACGACCTGGTGGGTTAAATTGACGTGTGCGAACTAACGGAATCCGATTTGGATTCCCAGATTGGGTTGGCAGTTGAAATGATGGATCTAAAAAAACCCAAGTCTAAAGGGTCAAAACACACATACCGGGGGTCCAAAATCCCAAATAGTGATCAGATCGGCGTACCGTTTATTCCTACATGAAGGGTGGGTTAAATTGACGTGTCCGAACTGACGGAATCCGATTTGGATTCCCGGATTGGGTTGGCAGTTGAAATGACGGATCAAAAAAAACCCAAGTCTAAAGGGTCAAAACACACAACCCAGGGGTCCAAAATCCCAAATAGTTATCACATCGGCATGTCGTTTGCTCCGACACGACCGGGTGGGTGAAATTCACGTGTGTGAATGGAAGGAATCCGATTTGGATTCCCGGATTGGGTTGGGTGTTGAAATGACGGATCTAAAAAAACTCAAGTCTGGTCAAACCACACAACCCGGGGGGTCCAAAATCCCAAATAGTGATCAGATCGGCATGTCGTTCACTCCGACACGACCG
>JACBKR010005946.1:0-15403 GCA_014218235.1 Colocasia esculenta | reverse complement strand
AGTAGTCGATGTAGACTTAGGCAAATCATATGCAATTGACTTCAAAATAGAAATGACTGTAGATAACTTACTGAGTTTGTTTTATTTGATACCTGTTGGCAAGCTTCAGGAAATAATGTTAGTCAATAATTTCCAGGGTTTTGTTAATCACCAAAAATGCATATAATATATAAAAAATTATATGGAGATGGACTGATCATCAACATACACATTGAACCTTCCCATAGGGACTTTTCTACAGTACGGCTCCACAGCCTTCTATGGTAGCATGTCAATCTCGCCACAAAATTCACTTAATCACATTATTCCAGTTAATCACATGTTTAGTTCTGTTTTACATGCACTCCATGGTCCATTCACATGCTCATAATCCAAATTCATGTGTTTCAGGTTCCAGACTTTGTTATGACTATCTAACAGTATTAAAACATGCTTAACAGAACCTAAACATGATACTAATCAACAGAAAATAACGTTTCTTGATTAATCATGCTTAATATGACTTTAAATGACTTACAATTGAAAATAGTACTTACAGATGTTAGAACATGCTCAATTTTAACCATAAACACACGGATGAAATATATCAGTTGGTTAATTTTTAAGATTTTCACGAGAATACACCTATTTTTAATATGTAACAGAGATCTCATCTATTTTAATAAGATAATTCAATTAGACATGGTAGATAGTGAATTGATGGTCCTAACAGTCGTAAAACATGCATACAAAAATCCTCAGTTCATGGAAAATTTCTGTTACATTAACACATCATACATATTTAACCCGGATTTAAATCTAACATACATAATTTCTCATAACAGAAATTTTAAATTTGTAATATGATCAGAAATTTAACAGGATTTCATGGTTTGATCCAGTAAACCTATCTGACAAGACAAAATTTTATAAACATGTGCATACATTCAAAACCCTCGAAAAATCACATCACCTGTGCTGAAAACACTGTTCTGAAAAATCAGATGAACTTGACGGCAAGGGGCTTGCCGTCAGGGTGGGTTAACGGCAGGCTGCCGTCAACTCAAGAACTTGATGGTATGGATGTTGTCGTCAACCTCCTATCTGCAGAAAGTGTAGACTGAACACAGGAAAATAGAGAATTTTGGGGTCCAGGACACGAGATAAAAATCTGGAAAAATCCTAAAACTCTAGGTGATAGGTATAGGGATGAAACCCCTAAGTTACTAGCCTCTCTAAAAACCCTTGAAGATCAAATTTTTGGCAATGAAGCCCTCCTTGGCCAAGCCAAAGATGCCACTTTCCACTCTTTCATTCAACCTTCACACTCTTGCAGATGATCCCCTGTGTTAGGAGAGCTTCTCCACCTTCAGGAGAGTCTCCCCTTTGCAGTAGATCATCGTTGCAGCCTCTGTATCACCGGATCTACCCTCTCAAACTCTTTCTTTTCTCTCCCCGAAACCTAAAACCCTTCTGAGCCAAAGTTCTCTCTTTGCAGAGATGACTTGTATTATAGGCGATTGGGGTCGTGGGAATCCTTGGTAATAAGAGTCCTGACCGTTGGAGGAATTCCTAATCTATCTCTCGGAGAAAATGGGACAGTTTCAGATCCAGAATCCCAAACATAGCCGGAGAAGTTAACGGTCACATCGCTGCCGCCAACTAGAAATAAATGTCAATAGATGTTGACATCTAGATCCTCTGGCCACCCAATAAACGACACACATCTTGTCGTCAGCAAGCCCTTAACGTCAATGGATGTTGACGTTAAGAAGAAAATTTGGGCAGAAAATTATAAAGAACATAAAACACAACATAGCCATAAATATGCAGAAACCTAGGGCCTTACACCAGATTTATTGGCCCTTTTGAAATTATTGAAATGGTTGGACAGGTAGTCTATAGACTAGCATTACCTCCACAACTAGCAAATGTCACAACATCTTCCACATATCCATACTGAGGAGATATCGGTTTGATGCTGACCATGTGATTCAACATGAAGACCTGGAGATTCGAGAGGACTTAACCTATGACGAGAAACCGATCAAGATATTGGATCGGAAACTGCAACAGCTGAGAAAACGCACAATACCTATGGTCAAGATCGAGCGAAGTAGGAAGGAGTCACAAACGCTACCTGGGAATTGGAGGAAAGAATGAAGAAAAATCACCTGGAATTGTTCTCAAGTAAGACATTGCTCTGTGATGTGTAAACTTGGGGACCAAACTTTCTCAAGTAGGGGAGGATGCAACACCCCGAAAAGTTAATTGATTAAATTTAAGAAAATAGTAAATGAATAAAATTTTTTAAATAAAAGAAATTAAAATAAAATCATAGTTATACTCCCGAAGTGGAATCAACTATTTAAATTAATTGGGCCAACAACTCCTATTGGACCAAACAACAAAACCCAATGGCAAGAATTCCCCAAAATTTGTTGGTTTATTGGGCTTAAATTGGAAAGGTCAATTAGGGTTAAGCATATGGTTAATGGACCCCTAAACCTAACCTAAACTCGTGCACAACCACTATGGGAGGTTCCTATTAGCTATTCTACCTAGATTGGAAGGGGAATCATCAATACCTTGAAGGGGCCAAGCTAGAACCGCAACACAACTTTCCTAGTTACATTAGGACTTGATTTAGCCCTAAATCTATAAATAATCATCATGACACTCTTGGGAAAGGGTTACCATCGTGCAGGGGTCGTGAGGGGACAAGCTAGGGCGCCAGAGGTGGAAGAGAACGACCACAAATCTAGCTTCTTCTCCAACATTGCACTACTTCGACCTGGAGAAAGATCTCTCTTAGAACCAACCAAAGGTAGGTGTTCTCGGGATTAAACTAAACATAGCACATATCACATGAAAGAGCATCGAGTCTAGTTTCATATGCATATATTTTCCCCAATTGTTATGAAGCATGTTAGTCGTATTAAGCGTTTTCCAAGAGTCGCGCCTAATTAGGACTTTTTGTGTTCATACTGTGTTTCATGCAAATCGAGGTCAAATTGGGTCAATCCAAAGCCATAGTTCTCTTCTATGCATCGTCCATTACGACTTTTATGTTCATAGTTTTGTCCAAAGATCTATGTATTTCGAGTTATAGGTCAATCATGAGGAACTGCAACCATTTTCTCTATTTTTGGGCAAGATCCATGAATGCCACCACTCCAGACATCGCGTTCATCATTGCATTAACGCGATGTACAACCTCATCGTGTTTACATGAAAGGCGACCTCATACCCGTCACATTTATGCATTTGACTTGACCGTCCTGACACATGAAACTGTGTGCCGCGTAAATTTCAGCGCTTGTGTAGAACGCAACCGGATAGGCCATCACAATTTGACTTGTTTCCCACCCTCATTTTCTTCACAGTTTTTATATTTGGGTTTGAAAACCCCTCTAGAATGCGACGTATCGAGACATCGTAATTCTAGGTCATCGCGACCCATTGGCAGTTGCATATGAAGGCGACTACAAGACCGTCGCATTTTAAATGTCATAGCAACATATCGGTCTGTCGCGACATGAAGGCAACGGACTGAACCATTGCAATTAGTATTTCACAATGAACTGGTGTTTTGACTGTGCACGGGTAACGTCATGATCTTTCGGATCTATGTTTATGGTTCTGGTGTAGTGCTCTTGACCAAGAGGTGGTCATTGGGCCTTGGTCGTGTTTTTCGTATGTTGTGTGGGTGTTATGGGCCGAAGGTTCTAGCCCAAACAGCCACAGATTCACTGTTTGTGAATGCGATGAAGCAACATGTCGCGTTGTAAACATGACGGTCTCCCCATCGCGATTCACTGAACCGCCTTAGTCACGCGTGGTGCTTTTTGGTCTTATTAGCAACTGCTAGGGTGGTCACATTTAACTCTTAAATGCGACGTCTGCCTACGTAGCTATTTCAATCGTGGTATTAATTGCTCCATTTCGCCTAGACAAAGCAGAGGAGCACTGTCCAAGCGAAGTGGGGAGGTACTGTGGGGGTTTTCTGGCGTTCCAGCTTCTTGGTGGCTCGTACGGCGTAGATTCCACGCGAGGATGGCGTCCGGAGAGTGGACACTCCGGCGACGAGGTGGTCTTCACGTTCTTCAGACCCGTTCAGTTGGTAGGGAGACTCCCTTTGTGTTAATTCGTTTTAAATGGTTTAAGGGGGTGGAATCCATGTTGGGGTGATGTGTGCTTTAGTACAACTTTCATATTTACTGTTTGAATGACTATGTGATGGGATTTGAATGTGTTATCTGGTGGAGAGGCTGATTCATCCGTGGAGCTGACTCCACTGTTGCATTTGAAACGCGACGGGCTTCACTGTTGCGTTCATGATATGAATGCGACTCATAGAGTCATCGTGTTTCTGATTTCGATTAGTGTGCTTTATCAGTTGGCGTGAGCGAGACCATTGGGTCCGTCATGTTCCTGGTTAGTACCGATTTGTGACATCAGTTTGGCCTTGTCGCAATGTAGCGCATCATTGCGATTCTCACTTGATTTAACGTTGAGCATAAAGGCGACGTATCGAGCCGTCGTGATTCTGTCGCGACACTGAGCCCTGTCGCGTTTTTGGTGTGGTCGCGTATAGCAACTTGGATTTTCAGAAAAAAAAATTAATAATATAAAGATAACTAATTAAATTTATTAGAAAATCAAATAAAAGAAAATAAATTAAATAGGAAATTAATGGAAAGAGAATTTACTAAAACCCATTAAAAGAAAAGAAGTGATGGGCTTTATTAAATTGACCCAATAGAATTTAGTGGGCCAAAATAGGAATTTTTAAAAGGGGAATAATGAAAAAATACCCTAAATTCGTAACTAAAATAATGCTTAATTATAAAAGGGTATTTAATGCATTAAAAAAAAGTTTGAGTTGGATTGGGATTCCTAAACCTACCCTAATGGGTTGCCCACAAAATTAGCTCACATCCTAACCCAATTAGGAGATTTCATGCCTAAAAAGGGGAGAGGGAAATAAGAAATTCGGAATAAATAGGAATTAGAGCCATAATAGGGAATAGAATGGGGAGATGCTTAAATACTCCTCTAAAACCCTCATGGTCGGCCCTAGCTCATGCCAAGGGTTTGCTGGATGTGGGAAGGTCAAAGGGAAGGAGAATTCGTGGAGAAGAAGGATCCCTCAAGTTCTTCCCCGAGTTCTTCAAGTACAAATCCTAGAAAAGAAAAACCATTAAAGGTAGGAATTTCACGAGCATAAACCATGAAAAATTATCTCTAGGATGTTTCGTCTATCAGGAACCAAAGCCCTTTAGTTTCATATTTTTCCATCGAGCAAATCTTTTGTTCTTAATTTTAAAAGTTCTGTGAACTTCATGACCCCGAACCCTATTCTTAAATTCATATCTTCATGCATACTCGTCCGCATGCCATGAGATTTTACTGTAAGAAGTGATGGATGTTGGCATCTTTTGCCCCTTAAAGCCCTAATTTCAATCCATCCTATCATGTGAATTAATTCGTTGATCTCATCTATGTACTGTTCTAAGTTCTTCATGAATACCATGACCAAAGTATGTCGAAACCCTGTTAGTTTCCAATTCCTATTTACTGTAGGTACCCATGCATGTCTAAAACAATTTGCAATTGATTTCATGATTTTCATTTCTTGTACAATTAGTTATGATTTTCGGAGTCACCATGTATCAAATAAGGTAAGTTCTGGCCCGTAATCCATGTAATGCATGTTCCCTGTCGGACTCGGGCTCAGACCCTGTGAACGCGACAGCCTGATAGGTCGCGTTCACAGGGCGTCACGACAGAGCATTCCGTCGCGATCTGATCTTGACAGCGCCGGTCATTGCGATCCGATTGCCCAGTCTGTTGAACCTATCGCGACCCTCACATGACCCCGTCGCGACCTACCTGCCCGAACCGACAAGCCCGTCGCGACCTATACAAGACCCAGTCGCGATCTCAGTTGACCCTATCGTGACCCTCATTAGGGTGCGTCGTGATCTGACTTTTTGCAGGAAAACCCAATTTTTTTGCAAGTCTTGTTGTTCTTCAACTATTCACATATCTTGTTAACTATTTTAAACATGAAAAAACAAGTTGTAAATATGGAATATATTTAATTAATTTAAGTCAATCCATGATCTACCTTGTTCCATGATTTTCTTATTCACATGCCACACACTTTGAACCATCCAAATATGGCCTAATTGGCATGAACATGTTACATAATTTGTCTAGTAATTTATGTCATTAAATTGCCTCATTCTTAAATATACTTGTGTATGTTTTCTCGTGATGTTTTGGAACACCGATACCGACGCTCCACTGTTCTAGAATTTCTCTAGAACGTTGAGCACTTGTTTCTATCTATACACTTTCTTGACTAGGACAAACTCTCCGTCGGATACTCCTTCTGCCGGAGTAGTGAGTCTTTGTTCAAGGCCTCCGTAAGTCTCATTTGTCCATGGATCCCACATGGTCGATGAGCCGGTTGTACCCTAACACCTATTACACCCTTTAGGGATTAGCATGATCCAAATGGCTATTAGAAGATTGCTCTTATCTTGAATCACGCCGGACCTCTAGACCTGTGCTTAACATGGCCAGTGGAAAGGTTGTGAGTTCCACCTGACTGCCAACACCATGTGCGCGTGTTGTGCAACTGTTACTATCGCCTTTTTACTCGACATGTTATGTGCAATGTCCACTAGCTCTCATCTATGCTCTACTCACTAATCTTTTCATGTTCACTCTACTATCTCGTCTATTCATCTAGTGCTCTCATCTATTTCTTGGTACTCTATATTGGCCATTAGCTGATTGTCTAAAGAAACAATTAACCAATGCCTGGCAATATATAAAGGGCCCGATCTGGTCTTGGGATGTGCGCCCAAAAGTGCTAGTGCCCATGGAGTTAAATGATCAGAGTGTTTGGCATTACACACGAGTGCTATCTATCTCGACTATCTAAATGACAATCAAAAGTTCTATATTCTCTCGTTGACTACAAGACAAACAAAGTGCTATACTATACTCGTTGTGCTATTGCTATACTTTGTGCTATTTGTGCTATGGCCATCTTGTTATTTTGTGCTATACTCGACACTCGCTATATTTGGAAACCTGTGCTATTTCGTTCACGTGCTATCATGCTATCTCTCACTTTACTTGACTCTCATGCTCTATCATTAATACTCTGCCTTTTAATACATTAATCATAAAGCCTGCTGACTATTGAGATTTAAGTCCTACTGGGCGTTATCGCTCACCGTGCGTTATTTGTCGTTGTGTTCTCAAGTGAGACCGAGGATGAACTATACACTCAGAGGACGGGAATGACCAGGAGTGACGTCACGAGTACCCTAGCGTCCTAGCAATAGGTAGAGTCATAGTTAGTCTTTTGCTTTATTTCAATGTAATTGGGCCCTATAGAATGGCTCTGATATTAATGGTTGTAACTGGACATTTGAAAGTTGTTAATGAGAAGATTATCTTTAGTATTATCCATTGTGCAATGGTTTGATGTCTAGTGCTTGCTCTGTACCAGTTTACTTGCAACTGCCTCGCGTTCCGATATTCCGTGTCAGGCGTGACAGTTTTGTGGTATCAGAGCCTAGGTTATTCTTAAGTATAGGATGATCTAGGTTGACCTGCCTCGACTAGAGTCAATTATCCTACCTATGTGAGTTGTGGTTAGACCCAAGGGTAACTAGCTAAAATGAACTCACACATGCACGAATTTAACTTCACATCAACATCATGACAATAAGTTATTTTGTAGGAACTAACCAATCAAGATGACGGCTGAACGTGCTCAAATGAGGGGCATGCAACAAACCATTCATGAACTTACTCGCGCAATTGTGCAAGCTACCCAAGGAGGTGGCAATCGTGGTGCAGGCGACCTGCATCGTAACTTCCAAAGTCTGAACCCGCCTAGGTTCAGTGGATCCACGGATCCGGATGAAGCCGAGTACTGGCTCAAAGAAACGGAACGAATCTTTCGTGGCATGCAATGTGCAGCAGAGGATAAGCTGCTGCTGGCCACATTCCAACTTGAAAAGGACGCCCGCACTTGGTGGGGTCGGTGATGCAACCAGAGCTAATGGTCAGTTTACCTAGACCGAGTTCAAGGAAGCTTTTAATTCCAAATATTTCTCGGAGCGTGTCCAAGAAAGGAAGGCTACAGAATTCGCTGCTCTGAACCAACGGAGCTTGACTGTGGCCGAGTATGAAGCCCAGTTTTCAAGACTGGCACAATATACTGAACACCTAGTGAACACGGAGAGAATGAAAGCTAAGCGCTTCCTCAACGGCCTTAAGCCTCAATACATTACTCAACTGGCACCTCTCGACATCCAGACCTACGCCGAGATGGTGAAAAAGGCTCAACTACTGGAAGATGCTATGGATTTCACCAACTGTATTAAAGGGAAGTTCATGAAAAAGGAAATGACCTCGGGTCAGTCATTCTAAGCAAACAATGGCAAGAAGCATCCCTTCAACATCACGGAGGGATCCAGCCAAGAAAGGAAACTGAAGGTCTTCATACCCAACACTCCAGCCAAGAGCAACTGCAAGCATTGTGACAAGGCAGGTCACACTGCTGATGAATGCTGGAGGAAAGTCGGCGCATGTTTGCACTGCGGAAGTCACGAGCACTGCATCCCCAAGTGCCCGCTGCTGAGAGAACATGAGAGGCACCCTAATGTTCCTAAGAAACAGGGAAGGCTACAAGCCCTGCATGATGAGAAACCCGCTACGGACAGTGGCGTGGTAGAAGGTACCCTACAAGTTTTCTCCTTACCATTATTTGTCTTATTTGATACTGGAGCAACTCATTCATTTATATCTCAAAACTTTGCAGATACCCTAACTGCAAAACATATATCTATGGGTTCTGAGTTCTCTGTCACAACGCCACTAGGGGAAAAGGAGAAATTGAATAATTACTTTCCATCTGCCGATGTAATGATCGGAGACTATAAATTAAAAGCCGACCTGGTGTGTATGCCTATGGAAGGCTATGATGTAATTTTGGTAGCCGACTGGTTGTCCACTTATGGGGCAAGTGTCGACTATAACAAAGGGAAGGGTTACTTTAGTGACTTCCTAAATTGGAATTCTCTGGGATTAGACATAAGAGACGGATGTCTCTAATCTCCGCCATAAAAGCCCATAACATGATAAGGAAGGATGCATTGCTTTCCTAGCAGCCGTAGTGTGAAAAGAAGGGTTCAAAGATAGAAGACATCCACATAGTCCAGGATTATCCCGATGTGTTTCCTGAGGATCTGCCAGGGATTCCCCGGAACGTGATGTCAACTTTGCCATAGAGTTGATCCCTGGAGCTGCCTCGATATCGCGTCAATTGTACCGGATGTCACCTATCGAGTTAAAGGAGTGAAGATGCAACTGATGGAGCTATTAGAGAAAGGGTTCATTAGACCGAGTACTTCCCATGGGGAGCACCTGTGCTATTCGTGAAGAAGAAAGATGGATCAATGAGGTTGTGCATCGACTATCGTCAACTCAATCAGCTCACCATCAAGAACAAAACCCATTGCCTAGGGTGGATGAACTTTTCGACCAAATATCTGGAGCTCAATATTTCTCCAAGATCGATCTTTCTGGTTATCACAAATGAGGATCAAGGATGACGATATCTTCAAAACGATTCAAGAGCAGGTATGAACATTATGAATTTGTCGTTTTGCCTTTTGGTCTAACCAATGCTCCTGCAGCCTTTATGCAACTCATGAATAGCATATATCGGCCATACCTTGACAAGTTCATGGTCGTCTTCATCGACGATATCCTCATTTATTCAAAGACCAAATAAGAGCATGAAGAACACCTGAAGATTGCATTGCAAGTCTTGCGAGACAACAGACTGTACGCAAAGCTTAGCAAGTGTGAATTCTGGCTCGAAGAAGTGTCCTTCTGGGGTCCATGTCATCTCAAAGGACGGCATCTCCCTCCAAAGTCGAAGTTGTACTCAATTAGGAGAGACCAACTAACGTCACCGAGATAAGAAGCTTCTTAGGACTGGCTGGCTACTACAGGCGGTTTATCAAGGACTTCTCCAAGATCGCCGTTCCTCTCACGCGACTGACACGAAAGGACAATCCATACTCTTGGAGTAAAGAGTGTGATAAAGTTTTCAAACTCTTAAAGATTATCTGACCTCTGCACTTGTTCTCGCTCTGCCAATAGAGGGAGAAGGTTTCTCTATCTACACCGATGCCTCAAGGATTGGCCTAGGGTGTTACTGATGCAAAAGGAAAAAGTCATCACCTACTCTTCTCAACAACTAAAGACTCATGAAGTCAACTACCCCATGCATGATCTTGAGTTGGCTGCGTGGTGTTCGCCTTGAAAATCTGGAGACATTACCTCTACGGAGAAAAGTTCACTGTCTACTCAGACCATAAAAGTCTGAAGTATTTATTCTCCCAGAAAGAACTCAACATGAGACAAAGAGATGGCTAGAATATTTGAAGGATTTCGACTTCAACATCCAATACCATCCAGGCAAGGGTAATGTCGTGGCTGATGCTCTTAGTAGGAAGCCAATGGCGTCTATTTCAAGTCTAGTCCTTGGCGAGATGCAACTACTGGAACAATTTGCAAGGTTAGACATAAATATTGAACATAGGGATGATCGAGTCTTGGTTTCCAATATCAAGATTCAATCTGATCTGCTAGAGGAGATCAAAGCTCAACAATATGATGATCCATTCTTAGTTCGCGTCAAGGAAACTCTAGCCGAAAGACCGGACTTTGCTATGACCGAAGATGGAAGGCTTGTCTTTCAAGGGAGGACATGCGTCCGACAATGAAGAACTGAAGAGGAAGCTAATGGATGAAGCTCACAAGACAAAGTACACTATTCATCCAGGAGGTACCAAAATGTATCAACACATGAAAAGAACATTTTGGTGGCCGAACATGAAGAGAGAGGTAGCTGAACATGCCGCTCACTGCCTTACTTGCCAACATGTAAAAGCGGAACACCTGCGCCCTGCTGGGTACTAAGACCGTTATATATTCCAGAATGGAAATGGGAAAGCATTGGCATGGACTTCATCATGGGTTTACCCAAGACTCGTGGTGGACTCGACACCATATGGGTCATAGTCGACCGACTAACCAAATCTGCCCATTTTCTACCTATAAAGATAAGTGGTCGGTAGAGTACTACCTGCCTATATGTCAGGAGATAGTAAGACTACACAAAGTTCCATCATCTATTGTCTTGGATCGAGATCCGAGATTTCATCTCATTTTTGGAAAGGACTGCAAGGTGCACTGGGTACTAAACTCAACTTAGTACTGCGTTCCATCCACAAACTGATGGGCAAACTGAAAGAACCAACCAAATAGTGGAAGACATGTTGAGAGCTTGCACTATAGACTTCCAAGGATATTGGAATGAACACCTATCTCTTATCGAGTTCGCCTATAACAACAGTTACCAGGAGAGCATCAAGATGGCACCGTTCGAAGCACTCTACGGAAGGAATTGTAGATCTCCTGCATGCTGGAATGAGGTTGGAGCACAGCAGTGGCTAGGCCCTGACATGGTGCAACGTACCACAAAGGACATACAAGTGATTAGAGACTGGCTTAAGACTACTCAGTCTAGAAAAAAGAGCTATGCCGACAAAAGAAGTCAAGACTTAGAATTTCAAGTCGGTGATCATGTGTTCTTGAAAGTGTCTCCTAGTCGTGGCATCCAAAGATTTGGCGTGAAAGGAAAGCTCAGTCCTAGATTCATTGGTCCTTTTGAAGTACACAAAAAGATTGGTGGTGCTGCATATCGACTGGCATTGCCACCGGATCTGGCATGTGTACACAATGTGTTCTCTGTCTCCATGCTCAGGAAATATGTCTATGACCCTACCCACATCATTCGTCACGAGAAGTTGGTGCTGCACAAGGATGTGACATATGAAGAGAAGCCAGTCAAGATACTGGAACGGATGATACAAACAGCTCAGGAACCGTCCCATCCACGTGGTTAAGGTCTTATGGAATAACCGCGGAGTGGAAGAAGCCACATGGGAACAGGAAGGAATCATCAGACGGATCTACCCCGATCTTTTCAGTAAGACATTTCCTCCCTTATAATCATATGAATTTGGGGACCAAATTCTTTTAAGAGGGGGAGGATGTAGCAACCTGGATTTTTCGGAAAAAAAAAAATAATAATATAAAAATAAAACTAATTAAATTTATTAGAAAACCAAATAAAGAAAATAAATTAAATAGGAAATTAATGAAAAGAGAATTTACTAAAAACCATTAAAGAAAAGAAGTGATGGGCTTTATTAAATTGATCCAATAGAATTTAGTGGGCCAAAATAGGAATTTTTAAAAGGGGAATAATGAAAAAATACTCTAATTCGTAACTAAAATAATACTTAATTATAAAAGAGATATTTAATGCATTAAAAAGGAAGTTTGAGTTGGATTGGGATTCCTAAACCTACCCTAATGGTTGCCCACGAAATTAGCTCCCATCTTAACCCAATTAGGAGATTTCATGCCTAAAAAGGGGAGAGGGAAATAGGAAATTCGGAATAAATAGCAATTAGAGTCATTATAGGAAATAGAATGGGGAGATGCTTAAATACTCCTCTAAAACCCTCATGGCCGGCCCTAACTCATGCCAAGGGTTTGCTGGATGTGGGAAGGAGTCAAAGGGAAGGAGAATTCATGGAGAAGAAGGATCCCTCAGTTCTTCCCAAGTTCTTCAACTTCAAACCT
This sequence comes from Colocasia esculenta, assembly GCA_014218235.1. Classification (NCBI taxonomy): domain Eukaryota; kingdom Viridiplantae; phylum Streptophyta; class Magnoliopsida; order Alismatales; family Araceae; genus Colocasia; species Colocasia esculenta. Next base: position 2,665 of record JACBKR010005946.1, on the reverse strand, counting down.
AGAAGAGAAAAATCATTAAAGGTAGGCATTCTCATGAGCATAAACCATGAAAATTTATCTGTAGGATGTTTCATCTATCAGGCAAGGTTCGCCGTACTGCCTGGATCGACCGTGTCGCATTCTCTGTGTGAGGTACGGTACGGTACCGTATCGTACCACTGAGATACGGTGGGAAAATGCTTTGTACGATTTGTTTTTTTAGTTTTGTGACTTAGTGAATATTTAAAATGAGGAAACTTTAAAAGAAGACTCTCCATCCAAACTTAAGATAGACTCTCCATCTCTTCTCATGCATGGACTCTCTCTCTAACTTGAGATTGTACTCTCTCTCTCTCTCTCTCTCTCTCTTAAACACATCTTGGGACTCTATAGGATAGGAAAAGACTACCACCATGTGAAGAGACCCATGGAGGCTTTGCTAACCAAGTCCTATCGCCCCAAAGCCAGATGAGAAGTCATTCTCAACGTTGCACCATTTCTCTCTCATATCTTCCAGAACCATCAGAGATATCATGCCTTCTACAACCTGAAAAAGGGCTGATATGCTCACGAGGTCTTCATCAAAGTTGTTCTATTCTTCTTCAGCTTCGTCCTTGAAGTGGAATCACCTAAATTAGTGGTTTGTGCTCAAAGTTATAACACATTATTTTCACATTCCCTCTCATATCATGATCTACATATACACAATTATCATGCCTTCCACATCTCAAATGAGCGCTATCTCTTTGAGACTTCTTCATGAAAGTTGTTCCGCACGACTCCTCTACGAGCTCCAACTAGAATCACATCAAATGAATGTCTAAGATACAGTAGATTATTCTTGACCTTCTCTCTCACATCGTAATCCAAATTAACAGTGAGTGCGGCCTCTCTACAGCCTGAATGAGAGTGATCTAGTCTTTGGGCTATTCATGAAAGTTGTTCATGATATGACCAATGTATTCCATTAGATCAATACTAAGAATCCAAAAACATAAACAAAATGTTACGCCTTAAAATTTATAATAAAATAAAATATGATACTAATAAATTAAAAGAGATAGTAAATTATACGTAAGACATGATCACTTATATAAAACATAATTATCTTTAATTTTAGAATATTATTTTATATTATTAATATAATTCTGGTACTATCTTTGATTGTGTGCACTTCAACGGGACGACAATCGGATCCAAAAAAGAAGTCAAATATGAAGTCATCATAATTACTATAAAATTATTAATTCTAAAAATATAAATATCAGAAATTATTAATGCATAGATGTTGAGATTAAGTCGACCTAATGATTTTTGGGATAATTTTACTTGACAAAAAATTAATTAAAAATTAAACTATAATTACTATAATTGTATCATCCCTTAAAACTTATGTTTCAAATTTCATCTTAATTAGATACCATTTAGACCCCTTAAGTGCACACAAGATTTGCCACGGTATGGTGAACCCTCTATGCACTTCAACAGGACGACATTTTGTTCTGAAAATAAATCAAATATGAAGTCATCATAATTACTAAAGAAATGTACTGATTCTAAAAGTATAAATATCAGGAGTTATGATACATAGATGTTGACATTAAGTCGACCTAATAGTTTTTGGAACAATTTTTACTTGAAAAAAAAATTAATTAAAAATTAAAATAAAATTACTAACGACTTGTTACTGTAACTATTCATACTGTAACTATCATCAAGTTACATAACGACTGGTCTCTGTAACGATTCGATACAGCAAACAACGATTCATTCACATTGTCTTTAACGATTGATTATAACGACTTGTGTATAATGATTTGCTTATGGAGTCTCAACGATTTGTCTCTACAACGATTTGGTTATTAATGCATAACGATTTGTATGTGCATCGATTTGCTTATGAGTGCACAACGATTTACATGAATATCAACTCATTTGCATAGCGATTTCATAAGTCGTGCTTGTACGATTTATGGATTATAACGATTTGATATCTGAACTCATTTCTGAGTTTGTTGAAAAGTCAAATTCTTCACATATATCTTTCTGACAACCATGTATTTAATATGATTGAACGTATCACTTCAGTGCATGCAAATGATATCTTCTATTTCTATACTTATTCTGTAAACATCTTTTTAGAAGAACAGAATGGAACTTCTATTTCTATATAAAATCAATCTAATGTTGACTGACAACAAGAGACAGTAGCTATCTATTGTTTAGCATTTAATGCATGCAGGTCTCTGACAGCACTTCTCATACAACGTTGGACACAATAGAAGCCAAAGGATATCTCTGAAGATCATCTCTTTTGCATGCATGGAAGGCGAAAGGACCGTTGAACAGGAAGCTCTATAGGAGCATGCAGTCTAACATAAACAAAAGATTAGAGACAACGGGCACTTCAACGTTCAAATTTCAAATAGATGATATATAACGAGACTGAAGCTCCAGAAGAATAGAATTTTGAGATTGGAATACCAACTACATTCTTTCACAAGGTTTTCAATGAGCATCTCGAAGAGCCAAGCCTCACTCCTCTGATGGTTTCTCTCTAGTTCTTGCATTCATGTGTTAGTCTTGAGAGCTTCTGTAAACTAAGAGTCCTCACTGTAGAACTTTCCCTCTCACTCTTAGCTTCAGATCTAGCATTGTATAATCTTGATCTAGGGGCTTGATCTCT
>JACBKR010005945.1:0-15485 GCA_014218235.1 Colocasia esculenta | reverse complement strand
AGGACCAATGAATCTTGGACTGAGCTTTCCTTTCACTCCAAATCTTTTGATGCCACGAGTAGGTTACACCTTCAAGAACACATGATCACCGACTGAAATTCTAAGTCTCGCCTATTTTGTCGGCATAGCTCTTTTGTCTGCACTGAGCAGTCTTAAGCCGATCTCTAATCACCTGAATGTCCTTTGTGGTGCATTGCACCATGTCCGGGCCTAGCCATTGCTGTCTCCAACCTCATTCCAGCATACAGGAGATCTACAATTCCTTCCGTAGAGTGCTTCGAACGGTGCCATCTTGATGCTTGCCTGGTAACTTGGCAAACTCAATAAGGGATAGATGCTCATTCCAATATCCTTAGAAGTCTATAGTGGAAGCTCTCAACATGTCTTCACTATTTGGTTGGTCCTTTTAGTTTGCCCATCAGTTTGTGGATGGGAATGCGGTACTAAAGTTGAGTTTAGTACCTAGTGCACCTTGCAGTCCTTTCCAAAAATGAGATGTGAATCTCGGATCTCGATCTTTGACTATGGATGATGGAACTCTGTGCAGTCTCACTATCTCCTGACATATAGGGCAGCTAGTACCTCTACCGACCACTTACTCTTTATGGCTAGGAAGTGGGCAGATTTGGTTAGTCAGTCTACAATAACCCATATGGCGTCGAGTCCACCACGAGTCTGGGTAAAACCCATGATGAAGTCCTTGCCAATTCTTTCCCATTTCCATTCCGGGATATCTAGCGGTCTGAGTACACCAGCAGGGCGCAGGTGTTCGCTTTTACTTATTGGCATGTAAGGTAGTGTGTGGCATGTTCAGCTACCTCTCTTTCATGTTCAGCCACCAAAATGTTCTTTTCATGTCTTGATACATTTTGGTACCTCCTGGATGAATAGTATACTTTGTTTGTGAGCTTCATCCATTAGCTTCCTCTTTAGTTCTTCATTGTTAGGGACGCATGTCCTCCCTTGAAAGACAAGCCTTCTATCCTCTGTCATAGCGAAAGTCTGGTCTTTCAGTTAGGGTTTCTTTGACGCGAACTAGGAATGGATCATCATCTTGTTGAGCGTTGATCTCTTCCAACAAGTCGAATTAAATCTTGATGTTTGCAACCAAGAGTAGATCATCCCTATGTTCAATATTTAAGTATACCTTGCAAATTGTTCTAGTAGTTGCATCTCGCCAAGGAATAGACTGGAAACAGATGCCATCAGCTTTCTACTCAGAGCATCGGCCACGGCGTTTCCCTTGCCTGGATGGTATTAGATGTTGAAGTCGAATCTTTTAGGTATTCTAACCATATTCTCTGTCTCATGTTGACTTCCTTCCGGGAGAATAAGTACTTCAGGCTTTTATGGTCTGAGTAGACAGTGAATTTTTCTCCATACAAATAGTGTTCCAGATCTTCAAGGCGAAGGCCACGGCCGCCAACTCCAGATCATGCACGGGGTAGTTGACTTCATGCGTCATCAGTTGTCTTGAAGAATACACAATGACCTTCTCCTTTTGCATGAGCACACACACCTGGGCCATCCCTGAGGCATCGGTGTAGACAAAGAAACCCTCTCCCTCTATTGGTAGAGCGAGAACAAGTGCTGAGGTCAGTCAATCTTTAAGAGTTTGAAAACTTTTCTCACACTCTTTACTCCAGGAGTATGGATTATGCTTTCGTGTCAGTCGTGTGAGAGGAACGACGATCTGGAGAAGTCCTTGATAAATTGCCTGTAGTAGCCAGCTAGTCCTAAGAAGCTTCTTATCTCGGTGACGTTGCTTGGTCTCTCCCAATTGAGTATAGCTTCGAATTTGGAGGGATCAACGGAGATGCCGTCCTTTGAGATGACATGGCCAAGAAGGACACTTCTTCAAGCCAGAATTCACACTTGCTATGCTTTGCATATAGTCTGTTGTCTCGCAAGACTTGCATTGCTATCTTCAGATGTTCTTCATGCTCTTCTTTAGTCTTTGAATATATGAGGATATCGTCGATAAAGACGACCACGAACATGTCAAGGTATGGCCGATATATGTTGTTCATGACTTGCATAAAGGATGCAGGAGCATTGGTTAGCCAAAAGGCATAACAACGAATTCATAGTGCCCGTGCCTGCTCCTAAGAGCCGTCTTGAAGATATCGTCCTCCTTGATCCTCATTTGGTGACAGCCAGATCGAAGATCGATCTTGGAGAAATATTGAGCTCTAGATATTTGGTCGAACAGTTCATCGACTATGGGCAAAGGGTACTTGTTCTTGATGGTGAGTTGATTGAGTTGTCGATAGTCGATGCAGAGCCTCATCGATCCATCCTTCTTTTTGACGAACAACACAGGCGCTCCCCATGGGGAAGTACTCGGTCTAATGAATAGCTTCTCTAATAGCTCCATCAGCTGCATCTTCAAGTCCTTAGCTCTCCAGGTGACATCTAGTACGGTTGACGCGATACCTGGGCAGCTCCAGGGATAAACTCTATAGTGAAGTTGACATCACGTTCTGGGGGAATCCCTGGCAGATCTTCAGGAAACACATCGGGGTAATCCTGGACTATGTGGATATCTTCTATCTTAGAACCCTTCTTTTCCACGACTACGGATGCTAGGAAAGCAATACACCCCTTCCTTATCATGTTAGGGCTTTTATGGTGGAGATTAGAGACATCCGTCTCTTATGTCTAATCCCAGAGAATGCCAATTTAGGAAAGTCACTAATGGTCACCCTTCCTTTCTTACAATCGACACTTGCCCCATATGTGGACAACCAGTCGGCTCCAAAAATTACATCATAGCCTTCCATGGGCATACACACCAGGTTGGCTTTTAGGTTATGGTCTCCGATCATTACATCGGCAGATGGAAAGTATTTGTTCAATTTCTCCTTTTCCCCTAGTGGCGTTGTGACAGAGAACTCACAACCCATGGATATAGGTTTGCAGTTAGGGTATCAAAGTGTTGAAATATAAATGAATGAGTTGCTCCAGTATCAAATAAGACAATGCTAATAAGGAGAAAACTCGTAGAGTACCTTTTACCATGCCACCATCCGTAGCGGGTTCTCTTCATGCAGGGCTTGCAGTCTTCCTATTTCTTAGGTGCATTAGGGTGCCTCTCATTCTCTTTTAGTAGCGGGCACTCGGGAATGTGGTGCTCGCAACTTCCGCAGTGCAGACATGCGTCGACCTTCCTCCAGCATTCATCAGCCATGTGACCCGGCTTGTCGCAGTGTTTGCAGTTGCTTTTTGCTGGAGTGTATGGGACTGTCGCCTTAGGTTCCTTTCTTGGCAAGGACCCTCTGTGAGGTTGAGGGGATGCTTCTTGCCATTGTTTGGCCTAGCAGATGACTGACCCGAGGTCAATTACTTCTTCACGAACTTCCTTTGATACGGTCGGTGAAGTCCGTAGCATCTTCCAGTAGTTGAGCTTTCTTCACCATCTCGGCATAGGTCTGGATGTCGAGAGGTGCTAGTTGGGTGATGTATTGTGGCTTAAGGCTGTTGAGAAAGTGCTTAGCCTTCATTCTTTTAGTAGCTACCAAGTGTGCCGCAAACCTTTCCAGTCCAGAGAATTGGGCCTCATATTCAGCCACAGTCAGGCTCTCTGTTTCAGAGCAGCAATTCCGCAGCCTTCCTTTCTTTGACACGCTGAGAGAAGTACTTGGAGTTGAAAGCTTCTTTAAACTCGTTCCAAGTGAATTGACCGTTCTCTCTATTAGCTTCCACTGACTCCACCAAGCGCGGACATCCTTTTCGAGTTGGAACGTGGCCAATAGCAGCTTATCCCCCACTGCGCATTGCATGGCATGGAAGATTCTTTCTGTTTCCTTTAACCAGTGCTCGGCTTCATCCAGATCCATGGATCCACTGATCCTAGGTGGTTCAGACTTCTGAAGTTACGATGCAGATCACCTGCAACGACACGATTTCCCCAGCCTTGGGTAGCTTGCATAATTACGCGCGTCAGTTCAAGGATGGTTTGTTGCATGCCCCTCATATGAGCACGTTCAGCAGTCATATTTGTTCATGTCCCGAAAATTACGCAGCGGATATTATTAATTAATTCGAGTCGATATTTCGAGACGTGGACAGTCGACAAATAAGCCTCTAGCTAGCACGCACTAAATGTGTATCAACACAACATCATAATAGGGCCCCAAATGTGAACTCAATTATAAATTGTATTCAAATCTCATATTTGTCTCAGATAAACTAATACAGGACTAAGACTCAATAAAAGCAAAAGTACATACTACCTCACTTCCTACTACATGTTCTAACACTCAAAATAAACTAACTATAGATAGACTCATGTTTGGAACGCTCTTCACTCGGACGCATTCCCATCCTCGACTTGCTCTTCCTCTTGCACTTCATGGTCACCTAGATTGGGTAAAAGTAGGGAATGAGCAAACTAGCCCAGTAGGATTTATATCTCAATGTGCGGGCAATGATATAAGTGATTAACATTTTAGAACTAGGCAAGTATGATGCATGATATGCAAGTACGAATAAAACACGTTAAAACATGATATATAAAACAAGCTAGAGAGAGAGATCATGATAGAACAAGATTGATGAACAAGATGACAAGAGAGAACTAGAAATAGATCACATTGTACAAGCACGCAAGATATCATGTAAATTGCAATAGATGCAGGATGGCCATATCACGCAAGCAAGCAAGCAAGCAAGCACGCACGAGCATGATCAGTAAACACTAATCAGGCACGTAGACACTAATGTACACCGAGAAAAGATCCATCAAGAATGTACACTAAGTCACGTGTATGTGGTATGTATCTATCATTCAACACGCACGCATGTTTTTCCCAGCGCAGATGCAACGCCAGTCATCATTATACCCCATGGTTAACAGTATATCTATGACTCGCCGTCATTGGGGCTAGATTGGAGCCCTGGACACACGTCGTGCCCTGTCAGCATCTCACTTAAATTTTTAAATGTAGATACCCACAGTCATTTATAATGGCCAATGAGAGTTTCAATAAGTAGCATGTGTAATGTCATGTTCATGATGATGAGGAGAACAAGTAATAAGTAATGGAACATGATTTCACGAGTACAATGGTCAAGAGATAAATTCGGCAGCATAACGGTACGATTTATACTTTCGTTCAATCTTTACATTAATGGCTTTAGTCCAGTTTGTAAGTCACACTCACGAGATCAAGAAGAGAAAGGAAGTGCACGGTATCTCCAGGGAACTTCAATGGTACAACCAACTAGTCGGCCATGTGGGAATCCAGGGTCAGAGGAGATTTACGGAGGCCTTGGTGAAAAGGTCGCTAGTCTACTGATTCGGAATGACCGGTAGAGAGTTCCAATTTCCCAAGAAAAGGCTGCCTAATAGTGCTAGTGTGTAGTGCGGTACGCGTGTCTCAATTCACAAACCATCGGTCTCAAACTCGCAGGAAGCACTTGACAAGATAACATGGAATAAAAACTATGCACTTTAACTAATCATGGTTTGCAAGATTTTATGATAACCATTTCATTTAAACGTAGAAGAACAGTAGGAAGATTAAATCACAAGTAGCACGAATGGATCATAACATTAAGGAGCACTTAGAATAGCATTCATGTAATGAAAACTTTTAAATGGGTTAATCGCTTTTAAGCCATTAAGCAACAATCATGTAATGATCAGACCCAAGACAGGTAACTTACACAGCAAATATCACATTTATACAGACCTCGGGTATATACGGAAAACTTTGTAAGAAAACATGTGGTTTCAAGTAAAAATCCTGAGATCGCGACATAGCCATATAAGGAAGGCCACAGGTTGGGCCCAGAAGGCGACACAGGGGTGTGAGCATCGCGACAGGGTCATCAGATTAGGTAGCCGGATAGCGACGGAACGCATGTTGCCTTCAGAAGGCGACAAGGGGTATGTCGCAATCAACCCTCTGAAAGCGACATATCGGGCCATCGCGTTCATAGGGTCCGTGCCTGGCTCGGACAGAGCAAGGACAATGCCTTGGATTGCGGACCTGTCCTTCCTTTTTTTGACATAGGGTTATTCTAAAATAGAGAACAAATTGCACGGTGTGTGAAAAATAAAGAAACCAGTTTTAAAATAACCTAGACATACTAGGGTACTTCCAATAAATCGAAATTGAACAATAAAGATGGTTTCGATAGGTGTTGATCACGGGGAACACAAGGTCAGACCAAGGGTAACTTGAAGACGTAGTTTTATGCAGCAACCCTATTACCATGCTTATAACTCTCTAAATAATGAGATGTAGACAAAACGTTCAACATGAAACCTGACGAGGACAACTAGTAGAATAACTTTCATGTTATGAGTTTGCTCTAATTCGGTCTTGAAACACATGCAACATATTAAGAATGGGAAAAGCTCTAACAGTGCGTGACTTTGGCAAAACGCTTATAAATCAAGATCTACTAAATGAAATTCGATGAAACCAGTGGGAAATGAAAGTTAACTTGGTGCTCTACACATTGGTATAGGATATATTAAGATTAGGCTCAAGAAAACCTACCTTTTGGGTTGAAGAAATCTCGTTATTCCAGAAAACCCGTGTTCAGACCACTTGGAGGAAAACGCTTACTACTACGTGTATACTGCATGGAATTTGGGCATTCTACTTGGGTTAGAACGTATACTTGAGCCTCTTTCCAGGGGTATAGGCCTTGCAAGGTTTGGTTTAGGTTTGACTCACCTTTGGTCGACTTCAATAGGGTGCTTTGTGCAGGTTGCAGCAGACGAGAAGGGGAAGAAGAACGGCTTCTTGTGGTCGTTCCACAGCTCCTTAGCCACCAAGAGCTCCTCCACACGACCCTAGCAAGTTCTAAATTCGTTCCTAGGGTTTTGGTGAAGAGTATTTAAGTAACCATGGTGTTTAGGAGTCCTATTATAACTAGGAAAAGAGGATTTCGGGATTGGCATGTTTCATTTCCTATTTTGATGATTTCCTCCTCCCTTTGAGTGTGTGAGGCATTAGGAAACCTCCCCTCATAGTTAGGCATGAATTTGGGTTAATGCATGATTGCATCGCCATTCAACTCTAATTGCCTCTTTTTAATTTCAGCTTATTTATGGTTACGAATTTCTATGTATTTTCTAGCTTTATTTGATTTTGGCCAAATGTTGCCCATTGGCCAATATGATAATGGGTCATCAATATATAATGTTGGAAGTCTCCCCAACACTTTTATTAATTTTTTATTGCGTCGTATTTCCGTGTTAACGGTTTTCCGACTTGTTTCCTTATTTAGATAATCGGTCACAATAACTCTCAAACCTAGCCCAAATGATTTTTATTGAACCAAATTTCTTGAGGGGTCATTAGACAATATTATTGAAGTCCCTATATGATTTTATTAATTTTCTGACTCATCCACGTATGTGTGATAATGATTTACGACTTATTCATGAATTACGATAATAAGTCGCGAAACACTTTAAACTGGATAATCTGATTTTTCTTCAAATCTGATCTTTAGCTATTTAAACGGATTTTGATGTTTTAATAATACGATGATATTTATTTACATTTATTATAATGATATTTATTTAATTCCATATAGTTTTATTTCTTTGTAAGTTATAAGGGTGGACACGTGAACACCTCAATGTATTATATAATAATTGATTTATAATTTTCCATTTTCGATAATTGTATGATACTTGATTATAATTATTTATTTCCTTGAATTTTTATGTAATTAAAATTTCCGGGGTGCTACACTCCCCACTTAAGAATTTGGTCCCTAATTTATAGATCATTAATTGGATCCCGATAATTATGATCCATGAGTTAGTTCCAGATTTAATTTCTCTAACTTATTTCAACATCGTGGATGCTAGTCCAACATTACACCAATGGCCACCCGTACTATTCATTTGGTTCATTCCACTCTTGTTTCTTTCACAGTTGACATAACTCCATCTTAATCCTCCGGATGAACTATGGTATAATTACTACATTATTCCTAATCTCTCCTTAATGATCTTCCCCACTTAGAAATGTCTATAAGAAAACATCATAAGATCAGTCTGAGGGGTTTAACAATCATACCTCCTTCCGGGGCTCCGCTTGCGTTATTACATTCACACGTCCTTGATGCTTTACCACTCCTTGGTTCCTTCCGCTTAGTCTTTTAGCATGGGACAGTTCGGTATATGATGTTCATGACTCCCACATCGCAAGCAAGCCCCGGCCTTCTTCCAGCACTTGTCCGCTTGGTGCCCAGGCTTGTTGCAAATTTACAATACTCCACTATCATTGTTTCTTCTACTTTGATCTTTCTCCATGCCATAGTCCTTCCCTGTGGTTGGCCTTTTGTTGTTGTAGTTATTTTGTTGTTGTTATGTTGTTGTTGGGGAAAGTTCCATTTGTATCGACTGCTCCCCTTTTTGTAAAGGTCGTCTTTGAGATGTCCTTCCCCCTCATGCCTTCCACCTTAGCCATATTGTCTTCTACCAGTTGAGCTCTTTGGACCATCTCAGTGTAAGTTTGAATGTTGTGTGGTCCGAGCCTTTCAATGAACATGGGTCTGAGCCCATCCATGAAACGGTTAGCCTTCAGCCTTTCAGTTCCCACCAGGTGTGGGGCATATACGGCAAGACACCCGAACTGAGCCTCATACTCAGCCACGGACATCCCTTCTGTTTTAGTGTGGCAAACTCTGCTGCCTTCTTCTCCTTGACTCTCTCAGAGAAATACTTTCCTTGGAATATCTCCAGGAATCCGGCCCACTCAGTTCAGCTACATTTGGCAGGTGGGCCGAGGTGGCCTTCCACCATGCTCGAGCATCTTTAGTAAATTGGAAAGTGGCCAGTACCACTTTCTCTCTATTAGTGCATTGCATCACCTGGAAAATCCTTTCTATCTCCTCTTGCCAATTCTCTGCCTCGTCCGGATCAGGGGATCCAGAGAAACGAGGAGGGTTCAAACTCCTAAAATTCCGGTGCAAATCACTGGCTCCGTTCCTTGCAGCTGCAGCCTGATTTCCAGCCTGAACTACATTTTGCAGGGCCTGCGTAAGTCCAGCCACAGTGTCTTGCATAGCTTGCCACTGGTTGCGAGCCATTGCAGTTGTGTGAGAGTGTTATGAGGATTCTGAGAAAAAGGATGGAAACCAATTAATGTCTCAAGATACATTATAAGAGTCAATGGGTAGGAGTGTTAATTCTTGCTAACATAATCCCAGTCTCTACCCATTCTCACCAGGTACTATATTTAAGTTCCATGACCTAGGTTCCATAGGTATCTCCTAATCCTGAGACATATCCTATTGGTATTCCTAGGCTCTGATACCACTAAACTGTCACGTCCCGAAAATTACGCAGCGGATATTATTAATAATTCGAGTCGATATTTCGAGACGTGGACAGTCGACAAATAAGCCTCTAGCTAGCACGCACTAAATGTGTATCAACACAACATCATAATAGGGCCCAAATGTGAACTCAATATAAATTGTATTCAAATCTCATATTTGTCTAAGAAACTAATACAGGACTAAGACTCAATAAAAGCAAAAGTACATACTACGTCACTTCCTACTACATTGTTCTAACACTCAAAATAAACTAACTATAGATAGACTCATGTTTGGAACGCTCCTCACTCAGACGCATTCCCATCCTCGACTTGCTCTTCCTCTTGCACTTCATGGTCACCTAGATTGGGTAAAAGTAGGAATGAGCAAACTAGCCCAGTAGGATTTATATCTCAATGTGCGGGCAATGATATAAGTGATTAACATTTTAGAACTAGGCAAGTACGATGCATGATATGCAAGTACGAATAAAACACGTTAAAACATGATATATAAAACAAGCTAGAGAGAGAGATCATGATAGAACAAGATTGATGAACAAGATGACAGAGAGAACTAGAAATAGATCACTTTGTACAAGCACGCAAGATATTATGTAAATTGCAATAAATGCAGGATGGCCATATCACGCAAGCAAGCAAGCAGGCACAAGCACGATCAAGTAACACTAATCAGGCACGTAGACACTAATGTACACCAAGAAAAGATCCATCAATAATGTACACTAGGTCACGTGTATGTGGTATTGTATCTATCATTCAACACGCACGCACGATTTTCCCAGCGCAGATGCAACGCCAGTAATCATTATACCCCATGGTTAACATATATCTATGACTCGCATCATTGGGGCTAGATTGGAGTCCTTGGACACACGTCATGCCCTGTCAGCATCTCACTTAAATTTTTAAATGTAGATACCCACAGTCATTTATAATGGCCAATGAGAGTTTCAATAAGTAAGCATGTGTAATGTCATGTCATGATGATGAGGAGAAAAGTAATAAGTAATGGAACATGATTTCACGAGTACAATGGTCAAGAGATAAATTCGGCAGCATAACGGTACGATTTACACTTTCGTTCAATCTTTACATTAAGGCTTTAGTCCAATTTGTAAGTCACACTCACGAGATCAAGAAGAGAAAGGAAGTGCACGCTATCTCTAGGGAACTTCAATGGTACAACCAACTAGTCGGCATGGGAATCCATGGTATGAGGAGATTTACGAAGGCCTTCGTGAAAAGGTCGCTAGTCTACTGATTCGGAATGACCGGTAGAGAGTTTCCAATTTCCAAGAAAAGGCTGCCTAATAGTGCTAGTGTGTAGTGCGGTACGCGGTGTCTCAATTCACAAACCATCGGTCTCAAACTCGCAGGAAGCACTTGACAAGATAACATGGAATAAAACTATGCACTTTAACTAATCATGGTTTGTAAGATTTTATGATAACCATTATATTAAAACATGGAAGAACAGTAGGAAGATTAAATCACAAGTAGCACGAATGGATCATAACATTTAAGGAGCACTTAGAATAGCATTCATGTAATAAAACTTTTAAATGGGTTACTCGCGTTTAAGCCATTAAGCAACAATCATGTAATGATCAGACCCAAGATAGGTAACTTACACAGCAAAATCATATTTATACAGACCTCGTGTATATACGGAAAACTTTGTAAGAAAACACGTGGTTTCAGGTAAAAATCCTGAGATCGCGACATAGCCATATAAGGAAGGCGACAGGTCGGGCCCAGAAGGCGACATAGGGGGGTGAGCATCGCGACAGGGTCGTCAGATCAGGTAGCCGGATAGCGACGAAATGCATGTCGCCTGAGAAGGCGACAAGGGGTATGTCGCAATCAACCCTCTGAAAGTGACATATCGGGCCGTCGCGTTCACAGGGTCCGTGCCTGGCTCGGACAGAGCAAGGACAGTGCCTTGGATTGCGGACCTGTCCTTCCTCTTTTGACATTGGGTTGTTCTAAAATAGAGAACAAATTGCACGGGTGTGAAAAATAACGAAACCAGTTTTAAAATAACCTAGACATACTAGGGTACTTCCAGTAAATCGAAATTGAACAATAAAGATGGTTTCAATAGGTTTTGATCATGGGGAACACAAGGTCAGACCAGGGTAACTTGAAGACGTAGTTTTATGCAACAACCCTATTACCACGCTTATAACTCTCTAACTAATGAGATTTAGAAAAATGTTCAACATGAAACCTGACGAGGACATCTAGTAGAATAACTTTCATGTTATGAGTTTTCTCTAATTCAGTCTTGAAACACGTGCAACATATTAAGAACGGGAAAAGCTCTCACATTGCGCGACTTTGGCAAAACACTTATAATCAAGATCCACGAAATGAAATTCGATGAAACCAGTGGGAAATGAAAGTTAACTTGATGATCTACACATGGTATAGGATATGTTAATATTTGGCCCGAGAAATCCTACCTTTTGGGTTGAAGAAGTCCCTTATGCCAGAAAAACCGTGTTCAGACCACTTGGAGGAAAACGCTTATACTCCGTGTATACTGCATGGAATTTGGGCATTCCACATGGGTTAGAACGTAGACTTGACTCTCTTTCCAGGGGTATAGGCCTTGAAAGGTTGGTTTAGGTTTGACTCACCTTTGGTCGACTTCAAGAGGGTGGTTTGTGCAGGTCGCAGCAGACGAGAAGGGGAAGAAGAACGGCTTCTTGTGGTCGTCCAGCTCCTCAGCCACCAAGAGCTCCTCACACGACCCTAGCAAGTTCTAAATTCATCCTAGGGTTTGGGTGAAGAGTATTTAAGTAACCATGGTGTTAGGAGTCCTATTATAACTAGGAAAAGAGGATTTCGGGATTGGAATGTTCGGTTTCCTATTTTTGATTATTTTCTCCTCCCTTGAGTGTGTGAGGCATTAGGAAACCTCCCATCATAGTTAGGCACGAATTTGAGTTGCCATGAATGCATGATTGCATCGCAATTCAACTCTAATTGCCTCTTTTAATTTCAGCTTATTTATGGTTACGAATTTCAATGTATTTTCTAGCTTTATTTGATTTTTGGGCCAAATGTTGCCATTGCCCAATTATGATAAGGGTCATCAATATATAATGTTGGAAGTCTCCCCAACACTTTTATTTAATTTTTGATTGCGACGTATTTCTGTGTTAACGGTTTTCCGACTTGTTTCCTTATTTAGATAATCGGTCACAATAACTCTCAAACCTAGCCCAAATGATTTTTATTGAACCAAATTTCTTGAGGGGTCATTAGAGGATATTATTTTAAGTCCCTATATGATTTTTATTTAATTTCCGACTCATCCACGTACGTGTGATAATGATTTTACGACTTATTCATGAATTACGATAATAAGTCGCGAAACACTTAAACTGGCTAATCTGATTTTTCTTAGCACAAATTTCATTGTGAAACATTAGTAATAATATTTAGGGTTGATTTATAATTTACGGAATTTCGATGTGTTTTAGCACACACGATAATGGTACATAGTTTAAATACTCCGATATTATGGAAATTATTTATTTCCATTTATTTGAATTTTTATGTAATTAAAATTCCGGGGTGCTACAGCTTGTTCCTACAAAAATAGCTTACTGTTATGATACTGATGGAAATTTAATTCGTGCGTGTGTGAGTTTTATTAGCTAGTTACCCTGGCTCTAATCACAACTCACATAGGTAGGATAATTGACTCTAGTCGAGGCTGGTCAACCTAGATCATCCTATACTTAAGAATAACCTCGGCTTTGATGCCACAAAACTGTCACGCCCCGACGTGGAATTTCGGAACGCGAGGCAGTTGCAAGTAAACGGGTACAGAGCAAGTACTAGACATCAAACCATTGCACAATGAATATTACAAAAAATAATTCTTCTTATTAATAATTTCAAATGTCTAGTTACAACCATTAATATCAGAGCCATTCTATAGGGCCCAATTACATTGAAATAAAAGTAAATGACTAAACTAACACTCTAAGATAACTCTAGGACGCGAGGGTACTCGGGACCTCACTCCTAGTCGTTCCCGTCCTCTTGAGTGTATGGGTCATCCTTGGTTCACCTGAGAACACAACGACAAATAACGCAGGGTGAGCGATAACGCCCAGCAGGACTTAAATCTCAATAGTCAAGCAGGCTTTAAATGATTAGTGCATTAAAGGCATAGTAATTAATGATAAAGCGAGAAAGTCAAGATAACATGATTGCACTTGAGAAAAATAGCACATGTTTCCAAATATAGCACAAAGTCAATTACAGCACAAATAGCAAGATGGCCATAGCACAATAGCACAAAGTATAGCAATAGCACAACGAGTATAGCATAGCACTTTGTTGTGAACAGACAATGAGAGAATCTAGCACTTTAGATCGTCATTAGATTAATCTAGATAGTATGGCACTTGGATGTAATGTCGACATCCTGATCATTTAACTCCCATGGGTAAATGGCACTTTCGGGCGCTCTCCCCAGTGTTGCCTGGTAGGCTAACCCAGAGGGGGGGGGGGGGGTGAATGGGTCTTTAAATAAAATTTATCTGATAAAAACCTGAACTCAAACAAACATAAAGAGTTCTTGAAAGAGATTAGTAATGGTTAGTAAAAACAACAATCACACAATGAAGACAATCACACAACACACAGATTTTTCCTGGTTCGGATCTCCTCTCCTTAGGAGTCCTACGTCCAGTCCCTGAGCAACCCTCAGGATTTCACTAACTAGGGTACAGTCCCCCTATGGACAAAAACAACCACTCAGCTCAGCTGGTCTTCCTTCACTCCTGAAGGGAAAAACACCACCCTGGAAACCACCAGGTCTTCCTTCACACACGAAGGGAAAAACATAAGAAAATCTTGAAAGAAATGACTAGCCCCTAGATCAAGCTTTTACAAAATTCAATCTGAAGCTACAAGCACTGAGAGACAAAGATCTACACAATGTGCACTCTCTCAGAACTAATCTAGCTCTTCCTTAATTTTTCTTCTCACAGCACAAGGAGCTAAGAGCCAAGATCGAAAGGAATGAATTTCTGGCTCTAGAGATCTTGAAAGCTACAGAGTTCTGGTCTTTCTTGAATATCAATAATGCTTTCTTCTTTTGTATGTATATTTTGTCTTCAGAACTTCGTCTTGTATTTATATCTCCAATTTGAATGAGGACGAAGAGATGACCGTTGTCTCACAGCTTTGGTGTACGTTAGACTAAAGGATTTGTGGAAGCTTCCTGTCGACAGTCTTTTGTTCTTTGGAGCACGCAAAGTGATGAGATCTTCTGAGTTGGCTTGTAGTTCTTTCCGTGTCCAATGTTGTAAGATAGTACATCCTCAAGGTTCTGCAAGGTTGAGCTTTAATGGTAGACAGCTATACTATCTCCAGATGTCAATCAACGTCAGACCAGATAGATACAAATATAGTAGTAACAGTTTATCGTTCTAAAAGATGCATGCAGAGAATACACGAGAATGGAAGATATTTCCGTATCCATGCAGAGATACGTTCAGTCTTTATTAAATGCATGGCAGTCAAACAGACGTGATGCAACTTTGACTATTCAACGTATCTTAAATCAAGATAAACAATAATTAATAGAAACATGACTTATGCAATCGTTATGATAGTCTGATAGAATCGTTGTGAACAATTGCTATAGTCTCAGAAGAAGTCGTTATGATAACATATGAAATCGTTATCACAAACAAGTCGTATAACTCCTAAAGAATCGTTACGCTTACTTATAGAAACGTTATGATAAACAAGTCGTTACAACTTTCTAAAGGAATCGTTACGCTGACTTACAGAATCGTTATGACGAGCAAGTCGTTATAACTTTCTAAAGAAATCGTTATGATGACTTACCAGAATCGTTATGACGAGCAAGTCGTTATAATTTTCTAAAGAAATAGTTACGATGACTTACATAATCGTTATACGAGCAAGTCGTTATAACTTTCTAAAGAAATCGTTACGATGACCTACAGAATCGTTATGACGAGCAAGTCGTTATAACTTCTGAAGAATTGTTACGATGACTTACAGAATCGTTATGACGAGCAAGTCGTTATAACTTCTGAAGGAGTCGTTACGATAACTTACAGAGTCGTTATAATGAGCAAGTCATTATAACTTCTGAAGGAGTCGTTA
>JACBKR010005944.1:0-15643 GCA_014218235.1 Colocasia esculenta | reverse complement strand
ACCGTACCATGGAAAATCCCCATGGGAAGGTTCAATGTGTTAAGATCCTAAGGGCATTAGGATGAAATCCTGGAGGTGGACAAGTACCACTGGTTAGAGTGGAGACTTGTTCTCCCGGTCTGTGCAGTTCATGAGTCGTCACTGTATGCCTAGGTGGCGTCTATGTGTATTGTGTTATGTGTTCCTTCTAATGGTGGTTTGGACTATGTGTCACGGCACTAAATTGTGAAATGTGAATGTGAATTGTGAAGTGAATGTGAACATGTGTAAATTATGTAGTGTGAATATGTGAAAATGTGCAATGTGTAAAAAAAAAAAAGTGAGCAATGTGAATGTGTAATTGTGTAAACATGTGGAACTAATATGGTAAATCATGAAATTGTGATCCTGATGTGTAGTGTTAAATTATGTCAAAACAGCAACCTAAATGAGTGTAGAATGCCATTTCCACATGCGCAAATTTTGTAGAATCCATGTTAAGGATGTTTCTTACTTATGTGTGAATAGTTCCATGTTTAAATCGTTTGATGTTGAAGTTGAAATGTGAATGTAGCTCTCATGTGAATAGACAAATAGAAAGCATGTGGTAGGGACTTTAATTTGGAATGACATAAACCATGTACATGTATTTAAATTTTATACAAGTATCATGATAGGTTGTTTCCTACCATGCTATATGTTGGCTATTGAAAATGATTATAGGTCTTATTGTGATATATGTATGTATGACGTGTATGGTGTTTTGGCTGAGTCTTTTAGACTCATTCCTTGCTTCGGCGTACAGTTTAGTAGGTGATAAACCTTTGGAGGAGACCGTAGAGAGCGACTCCGAGTGCGAGGAGTAGCTTGGCGGAGTTGTAGTTGTGACATTTTGACTTCCATCGTATGTAAATTGAGGCATTAATAGAAACACTATGTAATTGTGGACAACTATGTATTTGAATTAGTACTTCATTATGTAAACTTTAATTCTTTAAATTGTCATTGGATCATGTATGTTAAATGTGGATGATGAAATGAATGAAAGACCTTGTTCTTTTACTTCCGCTACTCTGTATCTATATTTGTGTATATCTCAATCATGTGATAGCGTTTGGGTAAATGTCCCACTGTGATAACGTTCACTATACCGACGTGGGTTGGTATAACCGTACCGTATAATGAGGGTCGTCACAACTTGCCTCACAGAAAATGTTAGATGCAATTTAATTGCCGGAGAAGCTCTCCTCGGTCAAGCCAAGAAGCCCTCCAATCTCCCTCGATC
Source organism: Colocasia esculenta (assembly GCA_014218235.1). Lineage (NCBI taxonomy): Eukaryota > Viridiplantae > Streptophyta > Magnoliopsida > Alismatales > Araceae > Colocasia > Colocasia esculenta. The sequence continues at coordinate 14,379 of JACBKR010005944.1, read as the reverse complement.
CGGCTTTTGTGTGTGATGGATGAAGCACGCCGGAGTCGGGGAAGCTTAACTGATGATCCAAGTTCCTTCAAGTCGTTGTAGATCGCCCAGAAACGCACCGAGTCCCTAGATCTAGAGCCAAAGTTCAGGGTTCGCATACAGAAGTCTAGGGTTTTCTCAAAGAGCCAAAAAGACTCAATCTGCTCGAAAATGAGTTTTATAGGCCAGAGGGTTTGGGGTACGCGTTAGGGCAAGGATCCTACCGTTGGGCGGAGGTTTCCTAAGCCAGAGCGCAAGAAACGCAGCCGTTTCCAGATCTGAAGCACACAGATTTTGGGGAAATAGACGTCCTCATCTCTGGCCATCTACTGGGAGTTGGCGTCCATCGATCTGGAAGTCGACTCACCCATGTACGTCTATGCATGTTGACGTTAACATGCACTTCGGCCAGTACCCTATACACATATACATGTAATACATAATGTATATCTTACATACCATATATCCAGTATAATAAAACAATATGTACATAATAACAAGGGGTATACTTACGTACAACATTATTTAAATACAATTTGTAGAATAATTATACATGTAGATACACATACACATATATGCACATAGTTATATACACAAAGCAACTAACATATCACATGACTAAAGAACTAAAATAAAAGGGCAAAATTCTAGGGCCTTACACCCTCTTCCCCTAAAGAACTTCGTCCTCGAAGTTAGACCGACACTACTCAAATAATTGGGGATACTTCTTCTTCATAGCATCCTCAAGCTCCCAAGTAGCCTCCTTTCGTGAGAAGTTCCGCCATAGCACCTTCACGGATGCAATGCTCTTATTCCGGAGATGCTGAACTTTCCAATCAGGAATAGCTACTGGTTGCTCAACATAAGATAGATCTGTCTGGATCTCCACTGGCTCATGACTAATAACATGAGATGGATCTCGGACATATCTCCTGAGCATAGATACATGGAAAACATGATGAACACTAGCTAACACCGGGGGTAAAGCTAGCTCATATGCCACGCTGCCCAAACGTCTGAGAATCTCATACGGGCCAATGAATCTAGGACTTAATTTGCTATGCTTGCCAAATCTGACAACACCTCGAGTAGGTGAAATCTTCAAAAAGACATGCTTGCCAACCTCGAACTCCAATTCCTTTCTTCTGCTGTCGACGTAACTCTTCTGCCTATCCTGCGCCGCAACAAGCCTCTTCCTGATAAGCTGGATCTTATCCGAAGTCTCCTACACTAACTCCGGACCAATCAACTGTCTATCACCAGTCTCCTCCCAACACAAAGGAGATCTACAAGGCCGACCATACAACACCTCAAATGGAGCCATACCAATACTCGCATGAAAACTATTGTTATACGCGAACACCACAAGAGGTAAATGACGCTCCCAATCACCCTTCCAATCCAACACACACGCTCTCAACATATCCTCGAGAGTCTGGATAGTCCTCTCGGACTGTCCATCTATCTGGGGATGGAACGCCAAACTAAGCTTCAATTCGGAACCTAAAGCGTCCTGAAGACCCTTCCACAGCCTCGAAGTAAATCTAAGATCTTGATCCGAAATGATTGACTTCGGCACACAGTGCACCTAACAATGCTACTAACATACAACCTAGCTAAACTCTCAACAGACTGCTTCTTCTTCATAGGCAAGAAATGCGTAGTCTTAGAGAATCTATCAACAACTACCCAAATCGAGTCATTGCCCCTAACTGACCTGGGCAAACTCGTTACAAAATCCATAGTGATGGCCTCCCACTTCCATATAGGGATCTTCATCTTCTACATTAGACCAGATGGTCGCTACCGCTCGGCCTCACTTGCTGGCATACTAAACACTTGGATACAAAATTCGCTACATCCTTCTTCATGTCAGACCACCAAAATGATCCTTCAAATCTTGGTACATCATAGTGTTACCTGGATGAATAGAGAATCTCAGCCTATGAGCTTCTGCTAGAACATGCTCACGGACATCCATCACATCAGGAACACAAACTCGGTGATGAAATCTAATCACACCATCCTCATCACGAGCAATTCCCGCCTTGCCTACTAACTCCTGAAGCCTAGGATCAGCCTTCTGTTGCTCAATCATCTCATCAAGCACCGTAGACCGAATGGGTAATTGAGCTACAAAAGCCTGACATAATGCTGGCTCTAACTCGGTCATAGCACAAGCAGCATCCTCCAACATCTTCCAATCCTGCTGGAGTAAAGACCTCTTCCTGCTAAGAGCATCTGCTACGACATTCGCCTTTCCTGGATGATACTGAAGATCGAAGTCGTAATCCTTGAGGAACTCAATCCATCTCCTCTGTCGTAGGTTTAATTCCTTTTGAGAGAAGAGATACCTCAAGCTCTTATGGTCAGTGAACACCTCAAATCTGACACCATAAAGATAGTGTGCCTCCAGATCATTAGTGTATGAACCACTACCGCAAGCTCCAAATCATGAGTCAGATAGTTACGCTCATGCTCCTTCAACTGACGAGAAGCATACGCCACTACCCTTCCCTGCTGTGTCAACACACAGCCTAAACCAATCCGAGATGCATCGAATAGATGGCAAAACCCTCTACACCACTTGGAAAATCAACACGGTGCAGAAGTAAGCTTAGCCTTCAATAATTGAAAGCTACTCTCACACTCCTCAGACCATACAAACTTCACACCCTTCCTGGTTAGCTTAGTAAAGGGGCGGCAATAGATGCAAATCCCTCAATAAATCGCCGATAATAACCGCTAAACCAAGAAAACTTCAAATCTCCGACGGGGACCTAGGAATCTCCCAATCTAATACAGCCTGGACCTTCGCTAGATCAACTACTACACAGCACCGGAGATGACATGCCAAGGAAATGAACCTCGCGTATCCAGAAATCGTATTTGCTGAATTTTGCATACAGCTTAAAACTTCTAACACTACCCTCAAATGCTGACGTGTGTAGCCTCATCCGAAGAGTAGACTACACATCATCGATAAACACTTTGACAAAACTATCTAGATAAGGTCTAAACACCCTGTTCATGAGAGCCATGAATGCTGCAGGGGCGTTGTTAGACCAAACGGAAGAACCAAAAACTCATAATGTTTATAACGAGTCCTAAAGGCCGTCTTGGACACATCTTCACTCCTAATCCTCAACTAATGATAGCCAGACCGCAAATCAATCTTGGAGAAGACCGATGCATTCTGCAGTTGGTCAAATAGATCATCGATCCGCGGTAAGGGATACTTGTTCTTCACCGTCACTTGGTTGAGCTTCCTATAATCAATGCACAACATAAGTGAACCATCCTTCTTCTTCACAAATAATATAGGTGCGCCCCAAGGAGATACACTAGGGCGAATAAATCCCTTATCTAGCAAATCCTGCAACTACTTCCTTAGCTCAGCTAACTCTGTTGGTGCCACCGATATGGAGCCTTTGAGATAGGAGAGGTGCCTGAAAGCAACTCCATAGTAAAGTCTATCTCTCTAACTAGTGGCAATCTAGACAAATCATCGAGAAAAACGTCTGGAAACTCCTGCACTACATCAATCTCCTCAAGGGTCGATGACTAATCAGCCTTTGTACTAATACCATACTGGCAAGAAAACATCACAACCCTTGCTTACCATCCTCATCGCCTTCATGGCGGAGATGAAAAATTTCCGCAAGATTCCTTGGCAATGGATGTGAAACTCATCCTCACTAGAAATACGGAAAATGATCTTCTTCCCATGACAACCTACTAATGCATAGTGCTCCTCTAGTCAATCTAGACCAAGAATTACATCATAGTCCTTTATCTTTAGCAAAAAGAAGCACCCATCTAAGACTCGATCCTCAATGCACACAGATAACAACGGAATACACTTCCTAGTCAATATCGTTCCCGCAGGTGTGTGCACAGACAAAGGGACCGCTAACTCCTCAGCCTCTACACTAGACTCTACAACTAACTGCCTAACAAATCGCTCAGAAATGAACGAGTGAGTGGCACCCGTATCAAACAAAACCCGAGCGTGCACACCCATGAAAAGAACCGTACCTTCGGTGACATGCTCCGCCTACTCGGCATCCTCACGCGCTAAGGCAAACACTCGAGCTTGGGCTCAAGGCCTTCCTGGTCTTCCTGTAGCTGGAGTTGCTGTTGCTGCCGCTGTTGGGGCTGGCGCTCCACACTGGACTCCCTGCTGAAGTCTGGGACAGTCCCGAATTTGATGCTCACTTCTCTCGCACTTTAGGCACTTCCTCTCCATCTTCCAGCACTCGGTACCACCATGTGCCCTTCCACAGTGAGGGCTTTCCTTCTTGCCACTGGGCCTACTACCAGGGGACTGCTGAGAAGTTGCTTGCTGACTTCTCGCTGCCACTGGATGCTGCGGTGACTGGTATGCCACCTTCTTCCTGTCCTACCGCTGGAATGGAGGCACAGATCTCCTCTGAGATGCCTTCTTCTCCTCTAGGTACTGATCCATCTCGCCCTTCTGCCTACAAGCAGCACTAAGTACCTCATCCAAGGTACGATGGTCAAATGCCACTAGCCTTGTCCTCAGTGATGGCTTAAGGCCAATCACGAACTTCTTCACCTTCCTGCGCTCATCAACAACAATATGAGGTGCATATTTAGACAATTCTGGAAACCTGCCTCGTACTCAAGTACGGTCATGGAGCCCTGAGTCAGAGTGGGAAACTCCTGCTCCATCTTGTCTTGAATATGCTCCGGGATGAATTTGGCCCTAAAGAGCCTTACGAACTCATCCCATGCCACCTCAACAGCACCATCCTCAAACGGGTACGTAGTAATGAGGACCACCAACACGGCTCTCTCTTGCAACAAACCATCATAAGCACCAATCCGGATAAATCTAGACTAGATACAGCTACATGCATAATAACTAACACATACTATAGCATATAGGTGGCCAAGCTGACCTTGTCCTCCTCGGCACACCTAATAGCTCGGAAGATCTTCTCGATCTCCCTCATCCAGCTCTCCGCCAACAATGGATCAGTCTCCCCCTTAAAAGAGGGTGGAGCCATCCTCTTGAACCGCTCCATGATGGAAGGACCACCATGGCCATGCTCCTGGGGAACTGGAGCTGGAGCCTGAGCCTGCTATAATAAACAACATATATAAGGCATAAGCAACATAACAATCATACATTTTAATGAAAGTAGACTACTTCTATCTAACATTTCCAACCTGAGCCTCCAGCTGAGCCTGGAGTGCGGCCTGGGTATGCTCCTGTGTCTGCATAGCCTGCACCAGGCCTTGCATGAACACTCCATAATCTACAGGTGGAGGTGGAGGAAGAATAGTAGGACCCTATGGTGCTGGGGCCTGCTGCTCACCCCTATCCTCTCGCCTCTACTCATCCTCACGAGTAGGTGCACCATGCCTACCACAAGATGCCATAGCCTGTAAAACAATTAATCATAGTTAGAACTAAATTATTTAATCCTAACCATGTTCTTAACTTCCATTTATTATTTTATTATTTCTACACATGGACAATTCTATAAAGACTTAGCATATTATGAAGATGATGGCATATATTCATGTACAATCTCAACCCTCGTTCTCTGATACCAATCTCTGTAACGACCCTCCTTATACCGGTACGATTATACCAATCCACATCGGTATAATGAACGTCGTCACAATGGGACATTACCCAACATTAACATTTGATTGAGACATGCATGAATATTATGGAGAACATAGGAAATAAATAATTATTCTTATTCCATCATCCACATTCTATCCACAGTCTATATAGTGTTTAGATAAAGTACATATGTCCACAATTACAATTCCAAAATAAATCACATTGCTCAATGATTACAAAAGTTCATTTATTACATACTATGAAAGAAAAGTACAATGAAGGAATCTCCACAACAAAGCTACTCCTCTCGCTCGGAGTCGCTCCAACTATCTCCTTGGAAGAAGTGGAGACATCTGCACCTGTACGTTGAAGCAAGTATGAGTCTAAATAGACCCAACAAGCAATCCATATACATCATCCTTACACACATCATATGCATATGCTAACATTCAATGGAAGTAATAAACACATGTAGTATGGTTCATACAGTTTAAATACTATGCATGGAACTTATAGCATTAGAAACACATGATACATGCTTTATATGACTTAGAACAATTAAGCATAAAATCTATAACGTGCTTTCTACATATTTTAATTAACATGCTTAAACGAATTCAAATCTCATTCAAATCATATTACAATGTATACAATTTAAGCAAGGAACTACACATAAAGTAAGCATCACATCTACCATGGATTCTATTAAATTCTCATGAATTAACACAATGATACACGCATTTTACTTGCTGTTTTAACATAAATTAAACATATTCACAATGGTTACACTTGTTCACATGATAACACATTCACTTTACCCTTTCACATGCTCATTTACACATTGTACATTTCACAATTCACTTACACATATTCACATTTTACACTTAGTTGCCGTGACACATAGTTCAAACTACCACTAGAAGGACACACATATACACATACACTTATCCATCACCTAGGCAACATAGTAATGGATCTTAGTTAACTGCGCCAGAACTGGGAGAAGCACTCTCCACCCTAACCAGTGGTATTTGTCCACCTCCAAGATTTCATCCTAATGCCCTTAGAATATCACTCACATTGAACCTTCCTGTAGGGACTTTACTACGGTACAGTTCCACAGCCCTCTATGGTAGCAGTGTCACTAATGGCACAGTTAACACATTAACACTTTATCCCATTCACTTACATTATTCACATGCACTTGGCTCACACACATGCATTTTAACACATATACATGATCAATTTACATGGCATGCTTATACTGTTTCCCAATGATAATTGACTCTTAATACAGCCTAAGCATGCTGCTAACAAATGAATTTCACATAATTAACTTGGCATGTTTAACATGGTCATTTTCTCTCATTAAATCCATAACAATACCTACTGTTATCAAAATGCAATGAATTTAATCACAGGTTCCCAACAGTAAACCCATTACATGCTCAATTTTCATTTTTTCAGATCTGTAAAACAATTTTAGTAATTAAAACATGATTCAATTGCATTTACCACTAAATTTAACTACTCATGACCCGCAGTAGTACAGCCTTGTATATCAGTTTCAAAACCTGATAACAGTCATTACGAATACATGAAAAATATGAAACCCTAATGTGCAAAATCCAATTATTCAAGAACTTTCAGCATTATTTCATGATCACAGTCCACTTATAGAAATTTAAATAAATAAACCTGTACACAGAAATTCGTCCTAGCCCCATGATGTAACCTACTGCATGTACTTGACCACATATAAATCTACAACATGTACTTATATTCAGAAGTACGAAAATGTGTCCCAAAGATCAAACAAGCATTCTTTCAAAACTGTTGAACTTAGCGGCACAGGGCATAGGATCATGCCGCCAACCAAGGATCTTAACGGCACTAGATGTTGCCGTTAAGTTCCCACCTGCAGAAATGCAGACTGAACGCACAAAGCAACGGTGAATGGGGGTTCCAGGACACGAGGAAAAATCTGTAAAAATTCCTGGGACCTAGAAGACATGTGTAGGGATAGTGTACAAGGGTTACTTGCCTCACAGAAAATGTTAGACGCAATTTAATGCCGGCGAAGCTCTCCTCGGTCAAGCCAAGAAGCCCTCCAATCTCCCCTCGATCGGCTTTTGTGTTGATGGATGAAGCATGCCGGAGTCAGGGAAGCTTTACTGATGATTCAAGTTCCTTCCAGTCGATGTTGTAGATCGCCCAGAAATTCACCGAGTCGCCAGATCCAGAGCCTCAAAGTTCAGGGTTCACACACAGAAGTCTATGGTTTCTCAAAGAGCCAAAAAGACTCAATCTGCCCGAGAACGAGAGTTTTATAGGCCAGAGGTTTGGGGTACACGTTAGGGAAAAGATCCTACCGTTGGGCGGAGGTTTCCTAATCCAGAGCGCAAGAAACACAACGTTTCCAGATCTGAAGTGCACAGATTTTGGGGAAATAGACGTCCACATCTCTTGTCATGCCACACCAATTTAGCAGTGGAATAAATCGGCGAGACGTGAGCAATGTACATAGTAGAGTAAAATGTACAACAGTTGAATGATTCAGAGCATCCAATGAACAATAAGTGGGAATAAAACTCTTCATTTCATTGGAAATTTCACTAAGACTATTACAACCACTAATTCGGAGCTACGCACAAGGCTCAATGACATCACTACATTGAAAGAAAATCTAAAACAATAATTACTAGACTCTAGTGTACTAGGATAACTTCATGAGTTGACTTCTGGTCGCTCAACACTCTAGTCCATTCCCCTTGATGTGTGTGACGTCAAAGTCTGACTTACCTGAGACACACAGACAAATAACGAAGGGTGAGCGATAACGCCCAGTAGGACTTAAATCTCAGGATCAAGCATGCTTAAATGATTAACGTATTAAACGACATAATATCTAGAGATTAAGAGATTCATGTAAAGTCCAGAAGTAATAGCACAGTAACATGTTCAAATAGCAGATGAATCAAGTATAGCACGATCATTAAAGTCAAGTCACAATAGAAAATGATGTCAACATGATAGCAAGAAACGTCAATGTCAAGCAATAGCAAACAATATGTATAGCAAGGAGAGAGACAGTTGTGGCCATATGAGAGTAAATTGCACTTTGATTGATTTCATCAATTGAAATAGTATAGCACTTTGATTAACTTTCGTCAATCGAGATAGTAATTGCACTTTGGTTATCCATAGATAGCCGAGAGAGAATATAGCAATTTTGTTGTCAATAGACAACGAGAGAATATAGCACTTTGTTTTGTTTGTTAAATGACACTTTTTTGTCAAAGGACAACGAGAGAACATAGCACTTTATTTTGTTTGTTAAATGGCACTTGGATGTAATGATGACATCCTGATTATGTTAACTCCCATGGGCAAATGACACTTTTCAGGTGCTCCTCCCAGGACCAGATCGGGGCCCTATTGCACTGGCATTGGTTATTTTGTTTATCTTCAGACAATTAGTTAATGGCCAATAGAGAGTACCAAGAAATAGATAAGAGTACGAGATGAATAGACGAGATAGTAGAGAGAGAGTGTGAACAGACGAGCGAGTCGAGTATAGATGAGAACTAAGGGTCGATGCACATAAAACGTTGAGTAAACGGGAGGTAGTAACAGTTGCACAACACGCATGATTGGTGTTGGCAGTTAGGTGGAATTCACTACCCTTCCACTGGCCATGTTACACATAGGTCAAGAGGTCCGGCGTGATTTAAGCTAAGAGAGAGAACAATCTAAGGCCATATGGATCTTACTGATCCCTAAAGTGTATCATAAGTGTTAGGGTACAACCAGCTCGTCGACCATGTGGGAACCCATGGACAGAGGAGACTTACGGAGGCCTTGAACAAGGATTCACTAGTCCGGCAGAAGGAGTATCCGACAGAGAGTTCGTCCAAGTCAAGAAAAAATGTGTATAGAGAAACAAGTGATCAACGTTCTAGAGGAATTCTAGAACAGTGGAGTGTCGGTAACGGTATTCCAAAACATCGCACGAAAACGAAGACAAGTTCATTTAAAAATATGGTAATTTAAATATATTATTGAAATAAATTACCAGATGTATTATGAGATATTTTCATGCCAACTTAAGCCATATTGGATGGTTCAAAGTGTGTGTATGTGTCATGAAGAATCATGGACATGAAAGGTCATGTGAAAGATTTTAATTGATTAAAATATCCAAGTTTAACAACTTCATTTACTATGTTTAAGAGAGTTAACAAAGCATGATATTACTGTAGAAAATCAAGACTTGCATAAATAGGGGGTTTCATGCAATAATCCCAGATCACGACGTACCCCTGTAGGGTCACGACAGGGTCAAATCATAACGTGACAGGGTCATGCACAGGTCTCGATAGGTCGGCCAGAGCAGGCTGCCAGAACGCGACAATGTAGCCTGTCGCGATCAGATCGCGATAGGTACTGTGTCACAACGGCCCTGATAATGCAGCCTATCAGGCCGTCGTGTTCTCAGGTCCTGCGCCAGAGCCTGAGTGGGAAAAGGACAGGCCTTGGATTGCGGTCCAAGCCTTCCCTATTTGACATAGGGTGATTCAAAAATTCATAACTAAATGTATAGTTGATGAAAATTCGTGAAACTAGTTTTAAACGACTCCCGACACGCTAGAGTACTTGCAGTAATTAGGAATTTGAAACATACATAGTTTCGACATGCTTTAGTCATGAGTATTCAAGAAGAACAGGGAATAGTGAACAGTCGAGGTAAAAGAATTAATTCACAAGGTAGGGTGGATGAAAATTAAGGCTTTCAGGGTGAAAGATTCCCAACAATCATCAGTATCCCAGTAAAAATTTCGTGGCAGGGGATAGAGTATTCACGAAGATATAAATTTAACATATGGTCGGGGTCAGTCAGAGGATTGCAGAACTTCAAAAATAAAACATAAAAGATTGGGTGAACGAATTATGAAACGAAAGGGGTTTTGTTTTGATGCTTGGAACAATCTATAGAGAGTTTAATTAGGTTTTGCTCGTGAGAATGCCTACCTTTGACTCTTTTTCTCTTCTAAGGCTAGAGAACTTGAAGAACACGGAATGAAGCTTGATCAAGCCTTCTCCCCATGAAGTCCTCTGCTCCTGGCCTCCTCTCCATGTCCAGCAAGCCCCAGCAACGTGTTAGGGCCAGCCATGGAGGGTTTAAGGAGTATTTAAGCTTGTTAGGTTTCTATTTCCTAATAGAACTCTAACTCTATTTAATTTCGAGTTCCATATTTCTTTCCTCCTTCCAAGCTTGCCAACTCCTAATTGGGTTAGGATGGGATCTAAATTCATGGCCAAGCAATTGGGGTAGGTTTAGGAATCCAATTCAACTCAAATTACTTATTTTAATACTTTAATACCCTTTTCTATTTAGTAATATTTAAGTTACAAATTTAGGGTATTTTCCTATTATTCTCCTTTTTAAAATTCTATTTTGGCCCAATAATTTTAGAGGGTTCATTTATTAAAACCCATTATTTAATAGAATTTAACTTATGGGAATTTCCCTTTTAATTAGGGAATAATAGTGTTTCAGATTTATTATATTTTTCCTTACTTGAATTTATTCATGGGCTATGAGGTCCATTGGTCCAATTCCGATAATGGGTCATCAATGCATGATGTTGGAAGTCTTTCGACATGTTCATTTAATTTATGAGCACGTTATATTTTCGTGTTAACAGTTTTTCCGACTTAGTTTCTAATTTGGATAATTAGTCACATTGTGACGTACACTTGGCCATCGTATTTTTCGTTGCATGAATTTCTTAGTGGAATACTTAGGAATAATGTTTGGGGTTGATTTATAATTTTTACAGAATTTTCGATGTATTCTTGCACATACGATAGTGGTACATATGTTCTATTATTTCGATTTTAAAGAATTATTATTTCAAATTTTTAAGTATTTAGATTTTTTGAGTGCTACATCTCTGGCCTCTACTGGGAGTGGCGTCCATGATCTGGGAGCATCTAGTTGACCAATTGTAATCATTGCACGTCCATGCATGTTGACGTTAACATGCACTTCGGCCAGAACACAGAAATGCCCGAAACATACATACACTATACACATATACATGCAATACATAATGTAATCTTACATACCATATATCTAGTATAAATAAAACAATATGTACATAATAAACAATGGTATACATATGTACAACATTATTTAAATATATTTGTAGAATATTATACATGTAGATACACATACACATATATACACAGTTATATACACAGAGCAACTAACATATCACATGACTAAACAACTAAAATAAAATGGTAAAATTCGAGGGCCTTACAAGGTCGGTCGTCCGATTCCCTTGGGTTGGTCGACCAATTTCCTGCAAAAGTGCAGAACTCAAGTGAATTCGAATTCTTACATATGAATAGATTAAACACTCACATTGGCCCTTTGTTTGTGAACTCTTGACACCATGTAGGCCTTGTAGGGCTCATTTGCATATGAAATTAAACCAAAGTAAATGATCATGAGTATCTTACATAAGTCCATAGAAAACCCATAAAATACAAATGACCATATACTTCAACATAAACTCATTTTGTCAACCTAAAAACATCATATTGCATATGGTGACAACACCAAAAACCCTAGCTTCAAAGGTAGAATGCTTCTTGCACAATTGGGTTCCCTTCTGGGGCTTCAGATCCACTTGTATTTATAGCCCACATCCTAAGAAGAAGAGTCTTGGACGGATCTTTGGCAAGAATCCTAAAGGAGGAAAGAGTCCTCTTAGATTAGGAAACTCTGTCGCTGGAATCAATCGTCTGATTTCCCACAATCAATCATCCGATTCAGGACCTTGGCTTGGTGTCGACATGCTTGTCTTCATGTGTTGACGCACTCTTCAGAATTGGTCGTCCGATTTCATGAAATTGGTCATGCGATTTCATGGAATCAGTCATGCAATTTCATGAAATCGGTTGTCTGATTTACAATGTCTTCAAACAGGTGTTCCTGGGAAAAGCGATCGTCTGGTTCTTCCAAATCGGTCATCTGATTCTTCCAAATCGGTTGTTTGATTTTCTGCTTGATCATCAATCGGAACCTTCTTCTATTCACCAATCAGAAGCTTGGTCACCAATCGGAAGGAGCTTCACTAAACGATTGGCCTTTAACAAAAATCAATTGGCCTTTAATAGTCATAATCAATTGACTGATTCTTGGAACTCAATCGTCCGATTTTAGAATCTTCTTCATCAACCGAAGTGCCACTTTGACTAACAAATCAAGCCTTCTTCAATAATCAAAGTATCACTTTGACTGGGACGATCAGTCGACTGATTTACTGAAGTCGGTCATCCATTGTCAATTCTATAGAATCCAGATTTCCTTTAAGTCTGGGGCTTGGTCTTTATGAAGTCCACTTCAAGTGTGATTTTTGGACTATTTTTCTGCAAACTTAACACACAAATTAGACCCTCAAATTAAATATAAACAAATCAAATACTTGAGACATTAACATGAACACTAGCCTTGTACTTTGTGATGTTATCAACATGAATGACACTTAGTGAGGTGAGGGGTGTGGAAAGCTGATGATGGAGATTTTTTTGAGACCTCAGAGTGGATCTGCTAGAAGAGACAGAAGATCAAGGGTCCCGGGAGGTGATCCTAGGAAAAACCATCTAACTTCTTACAAAAAGTTCACTGATACTTAAGTCAGAATGGTACTTAGAGAGTAAACCAAAGAGAACGAGAGTAGCTGGAAGATGCAGAATCGCTCTTCACGAAATAGTTATGTGTTCTCTTAGGAGTTTATGGTTGCATACTCCTTTATCAACTCCGCTCGGGTCAAATAGGATTAGGGATATCCTGGGGGGGTGCCAGTAGGACTAGAGTTCATGAGGGCTTCTAGGAGTTGTTAAGAGATTTTTTTGCCTCATGTAGGACTCTTCATCCCCTATCTTGATCTTTTCTTATCCTTGGGCTTTAGGCACAATTCTAATAGGAGTTTGTTAGTTGGAATATAGGGTAGATACCTTGTAGGACTATGTTTTCTTAGAGCCATGTGGGGACCCCTTAGGATAAGATTAATCCTTTTTATGGCATAGTTTTGAGGTAAGTCTCTCAGTGGTGTTCCATTAGCTCGAGTTGTTCCTATAGATTCTTGAGTTTGGGTATCACTTCATGTGGTTGGCGATCTGTCGCTTGATGACGTCTTGTTGTACGTGACCTTTTAAGCTTTTGGTGTTTAACCTTATTTATGCTTATATGGATTTATTGAGTTGTCACCTTTGGACTTTTGGGTTTTGTGATTTCTCCCCCTCTCCACATCCATATATAGTCTATTAAAAATATTAAGAGAAATTTCATCAATATACGCCATAAAGATAAAAATGATTTATTTTTGAAAGATCAATTTTCTACTAAAATGCATAATTATAACATGTTTAAGACATGACCTTTTGAGTTTATAAGGATTTTCAAGAGCTCTTTCGGTAAGTCATGATTTATTTGCTAAACAAGCACTTGAAATGAACCTGAGCATTGTGTGAGGGCCGCTCTTTCTCTCTCTCTAAACTTCTAATAATTTATATGATTATATCTACAAATTTAGCTATTCCACGTTATTTTGTCTAAAACTATTGAAAGGGAAAATGAAAATATGAGTTTTCCTATTCCCATCCGATACTATCATATCCTTGTAACTAGGAGTCCCTCGATATCGAGTTTAGCTTAACAATGGTTAACCTAATCGATGCATTTT
>JACBKR010005943.1:0-15420 GCA_014218235.1 Colocasia esculenta | reverse complement strand
CGCTATAGCGATATTTAAAACGAGCGAATAAAACTCAGACAGTTCATTTAAAATAATAAAGAAAATTATATGAATAATTGCACTTAATACCATATATATTATTGAGTAAATTTGATAAGGTTTTTCATGGCAACCATTTATGTATAGTGTGTGCAAGTGTAAGATAATCATGATAGCAAGAGATAGTTGTGCACATGACTTTTATTTAATGAGAAATCATAATGATTTTACCCATTATTTTTAAACAGGTCATTACTGTTCATAACAGTACAATTAAAGGGTTAAATCGTGATTAAATGGCATGATAAACAAGGGTTTGCATGGAAATTAGGGTTCTGGTTGCAATAGTCAGGTCGCGACGTCGGCTGGCGTCGCGTTCAGGTCGCGACAGGGTTGGCCGACGCGATGGTCGATCAGGTCGCGACGGGTCTGACCGCCGCATTCAGGTCGCGACGTGTCGAGCCGACGCGTTATGGTTTCAGCTGAGACGCTGACGTGATGACGAGGTGCTCGTCGCGACAGGTATACGGCACGTTCAGTCGGACTGACCAGACGAGGAGATTGCGACGCAGGTCACCGTCACTTTAAGGGCGCGACGTGGGACCTTGTCGCGACTAGGTTGAGAACGGGACCTATCGGGTCGTCGCGTTCTCAGAGCCTCGGCCCGAGCTCTGGCAGATGGCACAAGTCACCTTGGGTTGCCGGTTGCGGTCCATGCAACCAAGGCTTGACCCAGTGCTCTTCAAAACTTAATAATAATCATATTACACAACGAAAAATCACGAAATCATTTAAATGCAACTAGACTTGTAGGGGTATTCATAGTAAGAAATAATTAGACTTTGACAAGGTATGGTCATGCTATTAATGGGACTTCCTGATGAACTTAAAATCCGACCAACGATGGAAACATCAAATTTGAGTAGGGTACATGATAGAAATGGGGAAAATGGTGTTAATTGTGTTGCTGACATCCTAGTATGTACAGTAAATGTTTCATGATACGAAATCAGCATGGATAGTGATTCAGGTAACAAGTCATTTCGGATACATGTTCATGACAGGAATTGGAGCATGAAATACTCCCAATAGTCATGATACAAATTGGGGAAAACATAGGGATTTCGAAGATGGGTACATGGCCTACCTATGGCCGAAGTTAATTCGTTTGTGCTTCAGAGATTGCCTACCGTTAAGCGCTTTTTGAATCCTAGGGTTTGAAAACGTGAAGAACTGATGAAGCCCTTCGTTCCTAGCCTTCTCCTCCTTGATCTCCACGTCCAAAAGCCTTCTCCTCTCCTTCACTCCAAGCTCCAGAAGTGGTCTAGGGTTGGGTTGGTACGAAATAAGAGAGTATTTTTGTATCTCTAAGACTCATATACCTTAAAACTCTTCCCTCTCTTCTCAACTACGAATTGCTATATTATCTCACCCTTTTTTAGTATTTATCTACCTATTGGCTTGGGGAGAGATCCAATTTCGTGGCTAAGGAATTAGGATAAGTCTAGGACTCCTTTAAGATATATATGAGTCATATAATGCCTTAATTACCCGTTTTAATTAAGAGATAATATAGTTTACGAATTTCCCATTTAATATGAGTCTCCTATTTTGATCCCTATTTCCTTTTTATCTAAATCTCCTTTTTAGATTAGGATAGAGCCCATTGAGTTAGACTAGGGTTAGGACTCTTTTAGATAATTACATGAGTTGTAAGTGGATTTTCTTACCTTTTTTTTATTTTTAAATTTAACATTAATTTAGCTACGAATTTAATCCTATTTATCTCTCATCCATCATTTGGACTCTTGCTTTTGGCCCAATATCCTATAATGGATCACTTGTACAACCCATATACTTAATTTACTTAATGAGTTTATTACCCCTTTTATATTAGAGAATTTATTCATGGCCAAAATACCCATTGGGACAATTCTCATAATGGCTATCAATACACATTATTTAAAGTCTACCCATGTGTTTATTTGATTTATAATTCACCTTGGGCGTATATGATAATAGTTCTCCGACTTATCCTTTATTACGATACTAAGTCGCAATAATTCTTAAACTTAGTCCAAATGATTTTTCTATGTCCAAATTTTCTTGATGGGTCATTAGAGAATATTATTTAAAGTACAATTACTATTTTTACAAATTTTTTATATGGATTTTGCACATGCAATTGATGCGTATCTTTTTTTTTAAATTAGTTTGAATTTTAATTGGCAAAATTTCAATTTATCTATATTTTCTAATTAATGAATTTCCTGGGGTACTACATTAAGTTTTAATATTAAAGGCTTAAATATAGTTTTACAAATGTAAATTTTGTTTTGGGTTGGGGGGGGTCTCTCAACTGCTGCACCCTAGCATTCCCATCCTCTGTACATCAAGAACAGAATCGTTAAGATGCACATGCATATGCTATGCGTGAGAGAAATAAATTCATCTTTATTGTTTGTTTTGTTTCATTTCACATGGATTAGTAACATTAGATTGGTTCTATATCATTGAAAATTCAAATCCCCACTGTGCATAAGACTGGACAAAATAATTGAGTTAAGTTTACAGATTTAAATCCAGTATATGGGTTCGTGCATGGACCTCTCTCTTCAGCCTTCACTGGTTTTAATTAATCCCATTATAAATCAACAACCTCGAGCAATGGCCCTTGATAATTGAAAGTAAAATAAGTCAGGCTAAAATCATAGTTGTCATGGTGCCTGCCTACTGCCTAGGCTCAGCGCCCAGGCACTGCATAGGTGGGAAGGCGCCCACACGGGCCAGGTGCACGCCCACCTTATCGGGGGCCAAAAAGGTGCCCCACACATGGGCCTGATTGTGATCAGCGCAGCTTGACCGCACAGTCGATCCTCGTGTACATACCGCACATTGGAGAATTCAAGGCCTCAAGCTCCATATTTAGCACTGTTCACCATCATTAGTGTTGAATTTCCCAGAGAGAATAGGCGAGTATGGAAGAGGAAGAGAAGAGAGGGAGTGGAAGCCTGCGCAGCCTCTCATGAGAATTCATGAGAGATCCGGCCCCTCTAATCCCAATATTTATATTAATCAGGGTAGTTACTACTAAGACTTTAACACAGGACAAAAATATGCCTTAAAACAGGGATGAATAACATGTCTACCCTCATAACTAACTAACTAACTAACTAAAAGAAAAATATAGAAGTAAGGGACTAAACTGCCCTCTAACACTGCTGCTACACCCCCCCTCAAGCTGGGTATAGATATCCATCATACTCAGCTTGTTTAGACAATATTGAAACTGAGCAGTGGATTTCCCTTTTATAGAATATCAGCAACCTGATCTTGCAACTTTACATATGACAAACAAATGTCTCATGAATCAAGTTTTCCTTGATGAAATGTTGATAATTTTCAATGTACTTTGTCCAATCATGTTGAACAGGGTTATTTGCAATGTTGATCGCTGCCTTATTGTCACAATATAACTTCATTTGTAGGAAATCTGAACACCAAGGTTCATTAGAAATAATTTTAGCCATACCATCTTAGTAACACCGTTGGCCATGGCTCGATATCAGCCTCAGCATTGGACCTTGCACAAGCACTCTGTTTCTTGCTTCTCCATGAGCAAGACTGCTTCCCAAGAATAACAATAACCAATAGTTTGTCTCTTATCATTTTTATAACCTGCCCAATCGGCATTAGAGACTTTCAATCAATAAGTTATTTTGCCGAGCAAATGAAAGACCTTTTCCAGGACATGACTTGATGTAACGAAGTATCCTTTCAACTGCTTTTTAGATGAGGAATTCTAGGTGCATGCATAAACTGACTGACTACACTGATAGCATATGTCAAGTCAGGGCAAATATTCCAAGCATAAAGATAATAGATTCTTTTCAAAGCATTCCCGAGCATTATCATACCGGAAAATTTTCACTTTCTTGTCAACCTGTTTTTTCCACCATTTTGCAAAACAGCTTGACAACTCGAGGAACCTCCTCTCGAGAACGCAACAGGTAGAGCCAACAAAAGTGAGAATAATCATCAATAAGAGTGAATAAGTATTGATGACCATCCACAGAGGGAACTGGATAGGGGCCCCAAACATCTAAAAAGATCAAATGGTGCTGAATTTCTTTTATTGAAATTGGAAAGATAGTTCTACAATGTTTAGCAAGTTGACAATCGTGTCGTGACACTGAAAAGACTAATGATTTAGTACTAAATAACTGAGAAAACAAAAACCTAAGAGACCTAAAAGGGCGATGTCCTAGCCGGGAATGCCACAAGTAGACATCTCTAGTCGACTGATTTATTTCACTACAAACTACCGACTGAAATGCAGTAATTCCAGCGAGGTTAAAATGCTAAAGACCATCCACCTCATGACCACTCCTAATTGTCAGCCGCATCCCCAAATCCTGAAACACACAATAGGTAGAAAGAAAGTTACAGAACAATTGAGAGATTTTTGATGCTACTCACAGAAAGAAGATTGATGGATAGAGAGGGCACATGAAGGGCAGAAGGAAGGACTAGGTGAGTATTAAGATGGATGGATCCCTTTCCAGCAATAGTGACCTGGGTACCATCAGCAATGGTTACTTTGTCCTATCTTGAAGACAATGAATGCTAGGTAAAGTGAGTTGAGATATCATTCATGTGGTCTGTGGCCTCTGAGTCGATGATCCAAGGGTTAGATTGAGGATGGTTAGTGCTAGCACTAAGTGCTGTCCTGGTTGTACCTGTAGAAGGAGTACTCGTTTGGCCAAATTGGGATACGATCTTCTGCAGACCAGCTATGTCAGAAGTAGACATGTAGGTGCCTGGGGTGTAGTAGAGCTGTCCTCAGAGGGATTTACGACGACCCAGTACCATTCTTGAATTTGTCTAGCTTCTTCTCAAAATAAAGCTCCCAGCAAAATCAACATCATATTGTTTTGACTACAGTGGGTACAATGCTTCGTACCCTTGCCCATAAGTCTAGATGAGGATGTAGTTTCTTTATTAACCAGTGCTATGAATTCACTTTCAAGAGAAGCAGTTGAATCATTAGTGTGAAGGTGTAAACATCACTTGACGGCGATCCTCTTTATTAAGAATTTTCGAGAACATTGATTCTAAAGAAGGCAACTTGTCCGCAGAAAGGATTTGACCACGAAGTGAGTCATAGACTCATAGAGGACATCAAGACCAGCAAGAAATTGAAATACCTTGGTTGATTCAACATGCTGTAGGTGAAGGGCTTGGTTAGTAGTGCATGTCCATTCGTATTGCATATAGGAGTCAGGTTCTTGCCACTTAATCTTCAATTCACTAAAGTATGCAGTGATAGACTAGGGCCTATTTTTTTTAGTGAATTTCACTCGTTAATTGATACATTCAGGCAAGATTACTCTGCTGTCCATATAGCTTTTGAAGTGTGTCCACATCTCAAAGGCAGAAGAGGCATACATAATTAAATACTGAATTCAGAGTTGACTGAATTAATTAACCAGCCCATTCACAAGGCTGTTATCCACATCTGAAGATGACTGCTTGGGGTCTAAAAGCGGTGGAGCAGTGATGGTACCATCTGTATACCCCAATTTGCCTTTTTCTCTAAGGAAAATACGAGCCAATACAGCCCACAAATGGTAATTTGGGGAATTTAATTCCACTGTGGTCATTTGAAGAGGGTGATTGTCCAGTGATGCCATTGGAAGTGAAGAGTTTGTAGAAGAAGAGGAGAACTTAGTTCCTCCTGCCTGAGAAGATTATGAAATCGAAGACATTGCTGTAATTATGGGAGAAGATGAACTGGTTGATGTCGGAGATTTCCGAAAACCCTCCAAGTTAGGGCGTACCCCTTATAGGATAGGGTGAACTCTAGGAGACCACCTACCGGTGGTTCCAAGAAGAGGAAGAGAGGGCCGCTTCACATATAAGCTTGACTTCTTGCCGAAGGCTGTGATTTACATCCCTAATGAAGACTGCAGGTTGAAGACCACCTATTGACCAGTGTTCTACACAATCCTATGTAGAGAGAGAGGAAGAAGAGAAGAAGGCCAGCGGTTGGGGTTTTGGGAAGAAAAAGAAACCCTAACCGCAAGAGATGACCTCTGCCAAGGAAGAGAAGTCTCGAGAGATCTTAGGAGGTTGCTCCAAATCACACCATGCTCTGATACCATGTTGATTTCAACGAGAGAAAACCCGAGTATCGAAGAAGAGAAGAGAGGGAAGGGAAGCCTGCACAGCCTCTCATGAGAGATACAGCCCCTGTAATCCGAACTATTTATATTAATTAGGGTAGTTTTTTTTGAATGTGGGTTGTACCAATGATATATATTAAAAGAAATTGAGAATGTACATGTATAGGTGGGTCAATGCCCAAAAAAGAGAAAATCCCAAAACACCCATAACCAAGAGCACACCAGAAAGTGTGAAACAATTATCCCCCAAGCAAGCAAAAAAGAGGAGATACATCAGAGTTGACATTAGAAAGAGTGGACGCCATTCCTTCACTCTTTCACGCATCAAGTCAACAATAGCTTCGTCGGCACTAGTCTCTCCTGAATATAGGGTGATTCCGCTCACCCAAAACGCCCATAGCGTAGCATGAAGGACGAGCCACCACATCTTCTTATCTGACTTGTGGGGTCAATGCCTGCCCCACTCCCGCAGAAGGTAGCGAACTTCACTCAAAAAAATGAGTCCTCCGGGCAACCTCTCTCACATCCCTTGAGAATAGGAGCAGCCAACAAAAAGGTGATTGATGGACTCCTCCTCGGCACCACAAAGATAGCAGGTGGAAGTCAAGTCCGGCAGGAAGCGAGACAGCCTGTCTCGGTCTCCCATGAATGATCCTCCAAACCAGACCTTGACTTTGAGAGGGCTTTTCAGCTTCGACACCTGCTGTTGGAACTCATGGCGAACCCCTCCATCAGAGATGGCTGCATAGTTAGACCTGACTGAGAAGAAGCTGTTCTTATCCCATCTCCATATCCATCCATCCTCACCACTCCACGGATGGAGAGAAGGGAAAGAAGTCAATGAAACTGCTCTAGCTCTTACTGACGGAAATCCTGCCTAAAAGTCGGAGCCTTGGGGCCACCCGGGATGAGGTGGTTGAAATCCTGAGCAACACTGCAAGAGGGGATGCAGCAATGTGAAATAGGCAAGGAAACAAGGACTCGACTATGACTTTAAAAAGACAGAAGTACCCTTAAAACAGGATAAATAACATGACTACCCTCGTAATTAACTGTCTAACTAAAAGAAAACATGAAAATAAGGGACTACACTGCCCCTCTAACACCGCTGCTATTAGATTATAATATTGTCACAATTATTAATGTTAACAAAAAGTCCTAATTGTTCAAGAACCATCTAATTTATTATGTTTTACTATTTTTGCAGTGAATATTATGTTCTAATTTTAATTATAATGTCATATTAACATTTTTATTGCATTTTTTATTCATTCATTATGTACCTTTATATACTTAAATTCCGTAGAATGGGCGATACCACATTGGCTCCACCTTGGATGCCTAAGCACCGCCTCGGCGGGCACCTAAGTGCTTACCTGCTTCTTGGGATGCCTTGACAACTATGACTAAAATGTAGGTTTGAACAATATAACTCACAAATGAATTCACAAATGCTAACATAGGCATGGAGTAGTGTGCACTGTGCATGTAGGATTAGGAGGTGTGATTAAACGTGGCAGATTTTAAATGTGAAGATCAGTTCCATTTTTACTGAGTATTCTCGGTTAGGCATGAAGATTTAGTGTGCATGTTGGGAATTTAGGAATGGAGATTCATTTCCCTTATACAGATGATCCTTTTGTTATGCCTAGATGCATCTGAGAAAATCTCCTTGTTTTCTTTGACAGATTTCTGTTGCTTTTGCAAATGCCCCATTTTCCTCACTGATTTCTCTTTAACTTTGTCAGCTTTCAAATATTATTCTTTTTTGTTGTTGAAAGAGGAAGTTTATACTTGTATTCATTGTATAGGAGGTTTTGACAAGTACATGTACTTTAGGAGGTTAATGTGAAAGATCTTTTTTTTTAACCTTAAAGTTTAAAGTGAGGAATTTGCAGTGTTGTGGTTTATACTTGTATTCATTGTATAGGAGGTTTTGACAAGTACATGTACTTTAGGAGGTTAATTGTGAAAGATCTTTTTTAACCTTTAAAGTTTTAAGTGAGGAATTGCAGTGTTGTGGTTTATACTTGTATTCATTGTATAGGAGGTTTTGACAAGTACATGTACTTTAGGAGGTTAATTGTGAAAGATCTTTTTTAACCTTAAAGTTTAAAGTGAAGAATTTGCAGTGTTGTGCATCTCTCTTTCCACCCCCCTCCCCCCCCCCCCCCCCCCCCCAACCCACCAAAAAAAAAAATCTGAGAGTCACTCAACATACATCTTATGCTTAATGAAGTGCTTCTAATTTGCTAACTCACACCTGTCATTATCTTTTAATAATGCTTGTATTCAGTGGATCCATGAGATTTTTTTCTAGGGAAGTTGATTTTGTTACTTTATAGCTATTTTATGTTGAACTGAAGATTCATTGTCTTAAATTTCTGGTGATTGTTAGTAATTGGAACCAGATGTGCTTTATGCCCTGTACTGACACTGTCTATAGCTATTCTCTGTGCTAACATATGTGGATAACTTGGGACAGGGAACACAAATATATGATCCAAAGGCTGGTGGGTGGCGTGATCTCGGCATGCTTGACGTTATGCAGGTAAGAAATGGAATCATTCTTGGGTACTGTCTTATAAAATGCTTCTGCCATTTTCTCTCCGTTTGCTCTTTAGATATTTGGACGTGCTGGAAGGCCCCAATTTGACAAAAGCGGGGAGGGCATTATATCACAAAACACATGATAAACTTGCCCACTATTTGCGATTGTGACAAGTCAACTCCCTATAGAGAGTCGGTATGTGATTGCATTTCCAAGGTATATTCGTTGATTTCAAGGGTTCAAGGGACTTTGCTATTTGGAGTTTTTGTGTTATCTGTGTGGTTATTATATCAGCTGTTTAGACATCATTATTCAAATGGTTACATCTACAGTGTTCTTTCCTACAACTTCTAAGCTTCTTATTTCAACAATTTAGATTATTGCTTTCCCTTTATTTTCTCTCTCTCTATATTCCAACATCTTAGATTGTTTCTTTTCCTTTATTCTCTTTGTGCTTGTTAAAGGCCGACCTCTAACCTGAAACTAGGCATTAAGTTGAGGGAATCCTCCACATATATAGAGGTGAACTCCCATGGATTTTCAATGTGGGACTAAACCACAACACCACCTTGCTCCGAATCAACCAGTTTGGGGGTGCAACAGAGGTAGGAACAAATGTCCACAAACAAAGAGGCGATCTAATAGGAAAAACTGTTCTGATACCATGTTAAAGGCTCAAACTCTAACCCAAAACCTAGGCATTGAGTTGAGGGAATCCTCCACATATATAGTGGTGAAACTCCCAGTCTTCCACGGATTTCCAGTATTGGACTAAACCACATAGTGCTTAAAACTGCTTTGGTACTGGAATCTTTGATGGCCTTGTGTAAATATTTATGATTGTTAGTTCATCGTTTTTCTTTGTGTTAACCTGTTGAAGACATCTCATTCCATGCTGTATTACAAGATTGTTTTGAAATGTCCTGTTTCTGAGTTGTCTGCATCATCTTGTATATAACATTTCTGTTTCCAGCAATAAATGATTTGCATTTCAATTATATGGTAATTTCTTATTTGGCCATTTGTTTTTCTGAAACATGTAGTTTATCAGTGCCCTAAAGGATAACTTGAATGCTGAGGTGGCCTTGGGGACAGTGACTAATGTTCAAAGAAGCTTGTGCTTGGCTAGGGTATACATATCTTTTTATAAGGATGAAGACCAATCCTTTAGCTTATGGGATAAGCTGGGATGAGGTATGTCTTATTTCACTAAATTCTTGAACCCTTGAATTACTCTCTTGTTTCAGACTTACTCGTAATGATTTCCTTACATTCTTGAGGAATAGAGTTTTGTTCTTCTGGTCTCTAATGTACTACAGTACTATATAGTGATTCTACTTTCAGAAGCAGGGAGGTTTTGTACCCAAGGGTGAGGGAGTCGGTTTCGATTTCGGGTGGGTTCGAAACCAAAACCGATTCGGTTTCGGCCGAAACCGACCGGAACCTATAAAAGACCAAAAAAAAAATGTAAAAAAACGTAAATATATCTGAAAAATATAAAAATCATCACAACACAAAAAAACCAGTGGACATGCATATAAGATTGAAAAATTGGATTAAGTGATAGATAGATGTGTGTGACATGTTAATAGAATATTAGATGCATATTAAAGAGTTAAACAATAAACATGGAATGATCTTGTAGTCTTGCACTACCATAAATATTACAAACATAATAAAATATTGGAAAAATTAAATTTTCGTACCTAAACATTACAATGCACTAGGATGGATATAGCCAGAAGAAACCTTCCTTATCATATAACTGTTGTCCTTATCCTTAAAAACCATAAAGAGTTTTTATACTCAGCTGTTCACTATAACCAAACAAAGATGTAGCCAAATCATTGATCCCTCTTGGAGCCCTCTTGGGTTGACTGGAATCCGAATCAGAATAAAGAGAAGAACCCCGAACATGAGAAGAGGATACTGCCCCTAACTGCTACTGGCAGGAGTGGTTGAAATTGGAATTCAAGTTCATGAGCATAGTGACCATAACCTAAATGATGTCCATACTGCACCTGTGAGTCTGTCCATAGTGCCTTGTGAATTCTGTCCATTATTGCCCCTGTGAATCATGTCCATAGTAGTCGCCCTGGAAATCATGTTCATAGTAGTCGCCTGTGAATCATGTCCATAGTAGTACCCTGTGATTCAGTTCTAATCACTTGTGACTGTGTATATATGCCACCGTCAGTAGTAGCTTTGTAGTTGTACTAGGATCATCATCATCATTATCTTGAGAAGTATAAGAAACCAGACGCTTCTTCCAGTCTTGACTCTTCTTCTTTTCATTTGAGGTGGCATCTCTTCTTGTGCCTTTGTATGGAGTCCTTTACCCCTGGCATTCCTCTCACATAAAATTGCCTCATCTTCTCAATTGCCAGGTCATCTCGAGCAAAACATTAGCCCTCTCAGTCTTTATATCCTGATATAGTTCTCTTAATGGAGATGGCTTCACCATTCTAGGAGTGACTGACCTGCTGTCTGAGTCTGAATATCGAGCTGGCTCAAGCGGTTCCTCAGTGTCCTCGACATTCTCAGGCTGCTTTTTTTTGATGATGATTCTCTTGGCCTTTTACTGGTATTTTGAATTTGGATCCCTCGGTTCATATCCATCTATATTCCTTTTGACCACGTTGTATCGTAGGATAAAAATAGGGTCATCAATGTCCTCTCGTACCTCAACCCGATCATAAGGGATTATCATCATCAAATAAGGCATCCACATCAATTGTCCAGTTGTATCATCTGCATGGCATTTGTCCCTCAACAGTTGTCTTAGTCTCATGTTTTTTATCCTCAATCTCATATTGTAATGGTAGTAAACTAATTTCTCTAATCGTTCTGCCTTCAGTTGATTGCGAACCTTGAGGTATAAGACTGAACGTACTCCAATTCCTTTCAAGGCTAGCTGATGTTGTTTGGCTAAGCCACCGATAGCAATAAAGGCCAATGCATTACTGCCCAAATCTTGTTCTACGCCATAATCCACCATTCAATTGTCCACCAATATAAATAAAATGAATGTAGATTTCACAGAGATGAACTCATCATAATATATG
The DNA here is from genome assembly GCA_014218235.1 of Colocasia esculenta. Taxonomy (NCBI): domain Eukaryota; kingdom Viridiplantae; phylum Streptophyta; class Magnoliopsida; order Alismatales; family Araceae; genus Colocasia; species Colocasia esculenta. The sequence continues at coordinate 3,619 of JACBKR010005943.1, read as the reverse complement.
TATATGTGTGGGCAAATATAGTATATCTGGATTGACTCTTCCTACGACATATTGCAATTGGGTGTCAAAATAGGTCCAGTCCTCATTCTATATGCATCCATCTATAAGAAGAAACTTGCAGTTTAACATCATGGACTTCTTCATAAACATTCCCCATTATTGTAATAATTATGAAAAAGAGTGAAGACCCACCTGAAGCTCGGCCTCCAACCTTTCTCTAATGTCATGGATAAACGACCAATGACATTTAAGGGCCTTGAAGCACCTCACTATCAACATGTGCATTATCAACATACATCAATCGAGGATTGAGATAATAGCCTGCATTTATGTATAATAAGTGAATGTAAGATGTAAGATGTAGATACTCCAATAGGAAATAGATAATGAAATGATTCATCACTCCACTGTTGCATGCAAATCATGATGTAAAGTGTTCTCTCATTTGTGATCAATAATTTTCCACCACTTTGTTATAGCTTTGGGTAGGGATTGCTGCAACTCCATCTTCGCACGGTCCATGCTCGTACAATTATCCCATGTCATTCTTATCATCACCATCCACCATTCTAAGCACCTTACAAGAGGGTGACAATTTTTAATAACGTGCTACCTTGACCTAGAATCTGGTTCTATAACATGACACATTCCAAATAATCCATCTGACTTTCGGCATGCCCTTTGTCTATATACGTTCGCAGGGTGTTGTGATAACATGAAAGATTCAGCTCATTTTAAATTTATGTTAATGACTCAAAGAAATGAAATTAGAAGCAAATCTTGTTAGCCCTGCACGAATGATGTCTCGGCCTCCATTTGCTACCCCCTGAAACATGTTAAGGATCCTAGGATGACATAATGTACCGTGACACCGCTTGTGCCATCTCAACTGTGATCTTCACATTTTTATCTTTTCTGATATCTCAAGTATCAGGTCAATGCAATGTGCTGCACATGGACGTCAATACAAATGTTGTCTTTTTTGCATCAACTTTTACCTGCAGCCTATAATTGGCTTCATTATTAGTAACTATTTGCAGAACATTTGCTCTCAATTGCTACCACCATTTCATCCATCAAATGAAACAAGTAGTTTGCATTCTTTTCATACTTTGATAGTTTGATGCATCAATAACTTTAAAAAATTGTATCTTCAATGGAATAAACAAGAAAGTTAATCATGGACATAATAGTGCAACCTCTCTCCATCCATATATGCTTGAAGCTTCAACCCACTGATGGAGCTCCTAACAACCTCCCCCTTAAGGCCATGCTCGTATATGTCATGACGTGACAGAGCCTTGAAAACCAGGCCTAACATCTACTACAACATCAAGCATAGGCTGAAAGTACTCTGATTGAGCTGCATAGGCAGACACACCTGCATGAAAGAACCACTTGCAAATACTTTAAAATGCGTGCCTTGCAGATTTTGATGATTTCTTGACCCCTCTCAATGCCTGTTTGATTTTGGGTTGTGTTGAACTCTACCTTCTAAATACATTGTCCATGGGGTCTGCTCTGTGTGGGGCTGCGCCTGTACTGGCCCTACTGCCGGATCCTCTTGCATGTGCTTTTCCCCTCAATCGAGTTGCACGCTCATGCTCTACTGCCTCTGTCAAACTTAGGATCTGAATCCTCAGAGTCGCACTCATCATCATCATCCCTCCTACCCCTTTCTATACAATCTTTCCTAAAAACTCCTCACTTATTTTAGCTTTATTTTCAGCCCTTCTTTGCCTAACTCTCTAGCCCATAAGACACTGGTGCATCTCCTCATCACCTCTCGCAGAGCTATGTCTCATTGTTTGACCTCTTCTCTTGCCCCTGCTAGATGTTGTTGGCCTCTAGTAATTCCTCCATATATCTCTTTCCCACAATAATTGCATTTTACTTTTTTTTTTCCTAGCATTAGCTAAAGTGATATGAGCCCACCCTGGATCATCCAATCCCGGGCTTTGCTCTCCTCTAGCTCTAGCCATGGTCTTACAATAAGAAAATCAAGTCTAAAAAAATGTAAGTAAAATGACATGAAAGACAATTAGGAGCATGCTTGGAACCTAAAATAGTCAACATATTGTACTTATTGTTGGAGTGTGGAGCAATGTTTTAAAAAGATTAATCGGTTCGAGTTGGATGACCCCCCCAAGGATAGTCAGACTGATTAATCGGCGAGTCCACCGTCTCAAGTTTAAGTCGGTTATTTTTCAGATTTTTTTTTTCATTTTTTTATACATGGCTTTGTTGATTGTTAGTGTTTAGGGTGTATTCGGGTCATACTTAAAGAATGGGCATCACAAATAAAAATCTCATTAAACTAAAAGACTAATTTAGAAGACATACCCATAGCTCAAATGGCAGCATCATGAAGAACAAAAAAAATGGGAGTCTTAATCCTTGACATCCAAAATAAAACATCATAAATGAAATGTGTAAAATCAAAGCATCAATGTCAAAAATGAGAGTATAAGTAAAAATATCAAGCATCAGAGAGATCAAAATCATCATCATTCTCCAATCCTAATTTTGTCTCATCATCATCAATGTCATTGTCTTCATCACCATCTCCATCATGAATGCCATCCTCATCCTCATCAGTAGATGTTCAGTTGAGCATAGTTCTTCATGTTTAGTCGAACAATGGAGGGCTTTTAAGTTACCTCTTCTTGTGTAAAACTAAGTCTCGTCTTAGAGTGACTTCTCTTCTAGATCTTGAACCTTGAATGCATCACTAGCAACCCATAGCTTCATCTACACTAGCCCATGTAAGATCTTCTCCTTCAAATACACGTGATGAGAAAGTGGGAACTACGGACAATGCACAATTCGGCGATAACGACATCTTTATGGCTTGGCGAAGAGTTTCCACATTATTGAGGTATTAATTTAGTTATGAGTATTTGATTGTAAGAATAAGGCCCAAATGAGGCCCAGTAGTGCATTTCCTATTTTCTGGTCATTTCGGGTGCGAATTTGCTAATTTAGGTCCCAGGGTTATGTTGTCATTATTATGTCTTTTGAGAGTCTTAGGTTTAATCCCTATATAAAGGTCTTGTAGTTAACACATGGAGGCATTATTGATGTTAATGAGAAATTAAAGAGATCCTTTAGAGCCGCCCCTTCCCTTCTCTCTTCTCTCTGCGTCTCTCCCTGCGTTGCTCTCTCTCTCTGCTTCTTCCTCTTCCTCCCAGTGAAGTCCAGTTCTTCCCCTCTTCATTCTTCCTCTTTCCCCACTTCCACATCATTTGGTATCCGCGCCGAAGTTCCTACGTAGTAGCCCCAGCGCCAGAAGATCTAGTGCCCGGAGAGTCCAAAGCCCGGGACTGCCCCCTCCGCCCCGTGCTCAGGTCGCCACGGCGGTCGTGGGCCTACGCCCCCGCGTCCCAGCGTGCGGGCCTGTACACGACCCCGTGCGGCCTGCCGTCCCTGCGAGGCACCCCACTCACGCGAGGCACCCATAGCACCCCGCGCCCGGCCTTCACGCGAAAGACCAGTTGTGGCCCGCGCCTGTAAACCCGTGCCCCGTGCCAGCCGCGTTTCTCCATCACGCCGGCAAAGCTGCCCGGCGCCCGCGAACCCGTACGAGCCGTCCTCGCCCGTGCCCATCCTCGCGGCCCTC
>JACBKR010005942.1:0-15411 GCA_014218235.1 Colocasia esculenta | reverse complement strand
ACCTTGGTAGGATCCACTGCCACACCAGAACCCGAGATCACGTGCCCGAGAAAGTGTACCTCCCTCAGCCAAATTTGCACTTGTCGAACTTGGCATAAAGGCGGTGACTCCGCAGGGTCTCCAGCACGATCCTCAGGTGCTCCTCGTGCTCCTCTTCAGAAGCCGAGTAGACAAAATATCATCAACAAAAACAACCACAAAATGATCTAGGTACTCACTGAACACCCTATGCATCAGATCCATGAACGCTGCGGGTGCGTTCATCAGCCCAAATGGCATCACGACGAACTCAGTGATCGTACCTAGAACGGAAAGCCGTCAAACCGACATCTGACTCTCTGATCCGCATCTGATAGTACCCGGATCTCAAGTCAATCTTCGAGAGAAAACTCGGGCCGACTGCAACTGATCAAACAAATCATCGATCCTCGGCAACGGGTACCTGTTCTTCACAGTAACCTGGTTCAACTGCTGATAATCGATGCACAAACAAAGACTACCATCCTTCTTCCGCACAAACAAAATAGGCGGCCCCACGGCGAATGACTCGGGCGAATGAAGCCCAGCTCAAGAAGCTCCTGCAACTGGCGCTTCAACTCACGCAGCTCGTCGGGGCCATTCGGTAGGGTGCCTTGGACAAAGGCATCGTACCGGCAAAAGCTTGATGGAGAACTCTACCTCCCGCTCAGGCGGCAAACCAGGTAGATCCTCTGGGAAAACGTCGGAGAACTCAGAAACAACCGGCACGTCAAAAACTGAAGATCCGCTAGGCTCCAAAGAACAAATCGAAGCAAGGTACGCCACACAGCCATCACGGATCAAACGACGAGCTCTACACAAGGAAATAAATGTCGGATGGGTAGACCGGATACCTCGGAAGCAGAGGACGGGCTCTCCAGGTATCCTAAACCGAATGGTCTTCCGCTGGCAATCAACCACGGCTGAGTGAGCCTCCAACCAGTCCATGCCCAGGATGACGTCAAAGTCGCAAAGCTGCAGTGCGTACAACCTGGCCGGCAACTGGTGCCCCTCAACCTCGACTGCCACACCCTCCAGGTAACCAAAGGAACGCATATAGTCACCAGACGGGAGATCGACCATCACGTCACACTGCCTCTCAGGAGCGTGACAAGCAAGGGACTCATAGAATTCCTCGGAAGCAAAACACAAAGAAGCACCGGGGCGACCAAAACACGAGCAGCTCTGCCAAGGATAGGTAGAGTACCTATAATAAGGTTTGACACCTCTGCTTGCTCCCGGGTGTGAGCGCCATCACGCGACCACGACCACGCCCACGCTGCGGTGCCTGCTGGGGCTGCTGCTGCTGAGGCGGCTGCTGGGGGTACTGCTGCTGCTGCTGGTACTACTGCGGCTGCGAAAAACTGCTGAGCCTGCTGCTGGTACTATCCCCGCTACTGTGACGTGGCACCTGCTGCTGAGGAGGGTACTGGTACTGGGGCAGCTGCTGAGCGTACTGCATGGCTGCTGTTGCTACGGGACTTACCCCATGGGGCAATCCCTCCTGAAGTGTCCTGGTAAGCCACAAGTGTAGCACACTGGCTCCTAACTGCCCTGCTCAGCTCCTGGACAACTGACTATTCTGCAAACCTGGACTGGCGCTTCTGCTGCCGGCTCCGACGCCCCCGCGAGTAGACAACTTCCTAAACTGTGAGCGAATCCCAGCGCTGTCGGAATTGCCCGAGCCGGAGGAAGAGGAAGTCACACTACCGCGGCTACCCGCTGGACACTGGTAAGGCGAGGACCTGGAAGAGGCTCCCCTGCTGCTGCTGAGGCTGCCAGGTCTCTCTGTCCAAGGCGGTGGCCTTCGCACGGCCTCTCCCAAGGTGGTACACATGTGTGTCATCACACCCCACCTCAGGTCTGGTCTCAGTCCTGCTATGAACCTCTCTGCCACACGCCTGATCGCTCCCTGCGACATAAGGCACATACCTCAACAACCGGACAAACCTATGGTGGGTACTGCGAAACTGTGAGGTCGTCCTGAACCAGCGCGTGGAACTAGTCCCGTCTCTTATGTCGAGCGTAGTCGGGAAGTACTCGCCGTGGAAGACCTCCGAAAACTGCTGCCAAGTGATGTGATCCAACCTCTGCCCCTGGAAGTGCGTCTGCCTCTAAACTGTCCACCACTCATGGGCTGCTCCCTTGAGCTAGTACACTGCCAGTCGAACCTGGTCCTCCTCAGCACACTCCATCGTCTCGAAGATGCACTCTAACTCATGGGTCCAGCTCTCTGCCTTGTCTGGATCATACTCACCGTGGAACATCGGTGGCTGAAGGCACATGAACCTCTCAAGGAGAGTGGTCCTGTCCTCCGTAACCGTCGTCCTCCGCTGCCCGACCGGGTACTCCTAGTGCCCGACTGCTGTGATGCTCTGGCTGCTCCACCTCTGGCTCTACCTACTACTCCGGCACCACTGGAGGAGGTACCGGGAACTGAACACTACTGCCGCCTGTCCGGGATGGTATGCTCCCTGGTACAAGTTCCTAAAGAACTGCTCTGCTAAGGGAAACCAGTCTGCGTACTGCTGCGGCTGAGGCTGGTACTCCTGCTGCTGCTGCCCACCTGCCGCTGCACCCTGAGGCTGTGCCACTGACTCGTCTGCTGACACCTCCTCCTGGACCTGCCCCTGCGCGGGCATCTCGGACTCATCCTACTGCTCGATCAACTGTCTATCCTGACTGTGCCTACGCGGAGCCATGTCCTATACGACACACAACCAACAAGGGTTAACAATACCACTCGGGTGGCTAGCAGTGTACTTGTACTACCGTTGGGACTTCCTGTTGCAGTTTAAATCCATTACAAGTCCTGTCAGACTCTCGCTCTGATACCAACTGTAACGACCCGAGAACCCGACCCTCGGCCCACGCCGAGGACCCGATTTTCGCGATCGCCGCCCACAGATCTGGGGACCCAGAAGGGCTATAATCTATGTCTAACAGGATATGTAACGGAAGTAAACGTCAACTGCTAAACTATAAGCGTACAAGCGGAAACAGAAAAGAGAGCGAGACTGCTGTGTACCGCTCTAAGTACAGTCCCAATGCACGCACGCTAGTACAAGTAAAAGGTAGGGGATGAACAAGTCCCTTAGGGGCATACCCCGAGGGTGACGTACATTGAAAAAGGGGAACCACTGCTAGCTACGGGGACTCCGACTACCGCCCCGTCTCCTCCGCCCGGCGCGCGCCCTGCTGCTGCTGAGAAGTCTCACCTGGGAAAAGGAGGGATGAGCTTCACAACAAAATCTCAGTAGGGACTACCAATCTCCTACTGGCTCTAAACAGGCAGGAGAAAATATATATATCAAATGAATAACAACAGTTTATATCTTCTACCTACAAACGGAAGTGCGGAAGCAAAACTACAACCAGCACGGTACAGAAGGTACACACGGTCGGAAACTCCGTACGACTGCTCGTCATAACCACCACACGACTAGTAAACACAGATGGAGGGAACTCCGCCTGGACAAAGAACACTAGCTACGGAAACACTACCACTAGTCACAGTCAGGTGCGTCCACCGACGTCTTATCCTCGAACCAGGTCCTGACCCTCACGTCTCGTCAGAGCGAGGTAGGACACAAGTAACACAACAGTAACCGCCGTAGTCTGGCCGGACTACGGTCCCATCCTGACCTCCCCAAGCGATTCCGGGGCCACAAGGAGCGAGGCAGTGAGAAGAAGGACTGGCTGGCCTGCGCCGGGTAGAACTCCTAACTGTCCTCGGCGTCCCAGACCACCACGAGAGCTCTGCAAGTGACTCACACGCCACTATCCTAACCACCGGTTTCCCTAAGCTCCAGAGTCCGCCTGATGGCTGCCAACTCGAGCGCACTCGTAGCCCGGTTACTCCCTTAACAGGCTCCGAGGATGGGGGTCTCAGGCAATGGTAACAACCTCACACGGGACAAGCCCTCAAGTGCCTAGCACCGGGCGAAGGACTAGAGTAGACCGTACTAGGGGACTAGCACAGGTGCCACGGTACAGCAAAGCAAACGGAAACGGTGTCAGGCGAAAACCTATCTCTCGGTCGATAACGCGACAGGGGGGACCGTCGCGACCATGTCGCGACGCCCTAGCGTGTCGCGACCTTAACGCGACCTCAGGAGCGTCGCGACCATGTCGCGACCGGACGCACCGTCGCGACATGATTGCGGCCTCCGAGGCTGTCGCGTTTCCAGCCGAGCAGGGTTCCGGAGCAGTCCCTCCAGGAACCCTCCCCAAAAATGAATACATTCACAAGGGGGGGAGGGGATCATGCACAATGTTTATTAAAAGCAATAAATCCACCAAACCACCCACAATCTGTAGCAACCTGAATTTTTAGGAAAAAATAAAAATTTAAATAAAGAATTAAAACCTAGCTAAATAGATATTTAAATGAAAAGAGCATTAAATAAAATCCATTAAATGGAAAAGAGTAATGGGCTTTGCTTAATGGACCCTCTACAATTTATTGGGTCAAAATATGAATTTACAAAGGGAGAATAATAAGAAAATACCCTAAATTCGGAGTTTAATTATATCATAATTGGAAAGGGTTATTAAAGCAATAAAGTGGCAATTAGAGTTGGAATTGGATTCTAGTCTAGCATGAATTTAGATACTATCCTAACCTAATTAGAGATGGAAAGCAAGAGAGGAAAGGTGGAGTTAGGTAATCTCGGAATTAAGAAGAATTTGGGTAGTAGTAGGAATAGGAACTTGTGTTTACATAAATACATCTCTTAAACCCTCTGGCCGACCTAGCTCATTGCCAAAGGTTGTTGGACGTGGAGAAGAGGCCAAGGAGGAGAGGATCTCGTGGGGAGAAGGAGTTCTTGGAGCTTCTTCCTCGTTCTTGAAGTTCTAAGCCCTAAAAGACAAATCGAGTCAAAGGTAGGCATTCTCATAAGCAAAACAAATCAAATCCGTCTATACGTAGTTCCAATCACCAGGAACAAAAGTCCTCTTGTTTCATAATTTTTCATCGAGCCAATCTTTTATTCTTGATTTTAAATTTCTGCATCCATGATAACCCCGAGTCATCATGTTTAAATCAGATCTCCATGTACACTTGTTCCCATGCTACGAAAATTTACTGCGATACTACTTGTTGTTAGGGATCTTTTGCCCTAAAAGCCCTAATTTTATCAAGCATGTTGCTCGAATTAATCATTCATCTCTGCTGTACCTGGAATCAGGTTGTTTCTTGTTCAACTTGTTAGAACTATGTCGATACCATGATTGCTTTCAAATTCCTAATTACTGGAAGTACCCTTGCATGTCTAGATTAATTTAAAACTAGTTTCATGATTTTTCATAGTGTATACAATTAGTTATGATTTTCTGAACTACCCTATGTCAAAAAGGTAAGTTTCTGGACCGCAATCCAAGACAGATCAGAGCTCTGTCAGACTCAGTCCACGGACCTGAGAACGCGACGGCCCGACATGTCGCCTTCTTAAGCCCATCGCGACGCCTTTCTTGTCACGTTCTGAACGCGACAGGAGACCCCGTCGTTTCTGGCTGCCTGAGCAGACAGCCCTGTCGCGACCCTTTGCAGGCCCTGTCGCTATCTGCCTTACCCCTGTCGCAATCCTTACGGGCCTACGTCACCTTCACAGGATTTTGATGAAAACTCATAAAAATATTTCTGTCGCTTTCTAAATAATCTTACGCCTTTTATAGTTATACCCCCAATAAAAAACTTGTTTTAAAAATGGAGCTACATTGAATGATTTAAAATACATATTCACGACTTGTTTCTATCTATGATTTCTCTTACACATGCCACACATGAACCACACATATATGACTGAAATCTGGCATACATATCTCATATGGTATCTGGGAATTTATTGCAATAAAGTATATTAATAGCCCTATTTTAAAGACTTGTATTCGTTTCTTGCATTGTTTATATACCGATATCGACGCTCCACTGTTCTAGAATTCCTCTAGAACGTCGAGCACCTGTTTATATACACACTTTACTTGGCTTGTGGTGAACTCTCCGTCGGATATTCTTTCGCCGGACTAGTGAACCCTTGCACAAGGCCTCCGTAAGACTCCTCTGATCATGGATTCCCACATGGTCGACGAGCCGGTTGTACCCTAACACCATTACACCTTTAGGGATCGATATGGTCCAAACGGCTATTAGAAGTTCGCTCTTACCTTGAATCACGTCGGACCTCTGGACTTGTGCATAACATGGCCAGCGGGAAGATCATGAGTTCCACCTGACTGCCAACACCAAGTGGCGCGTGTTGTGAAACTGTTACTATCGCCTGTTTACCCGTCGCATTACGTGCAATGACCACTAGCTCTTATCTGTACTCTACTCGCTCGTCTATTCACGTTCACTCTACTATCTCATCTATTCATCTAGTGCTCTCAACTAATTCTTGGTACTCTATATTGGTCATTGATGATTGTCAAAAGATAAACAATATAACCAATGCCTGGCAATATATAAAGGGCCCGATCTGGTCCTGGGATGTGCGCCCGAAAGTGCTAGTGCCCATGGGAGTAAATGATCAGAGTGTTTGACATTACACTCAAGTGCTATCTATCTCGACTATCTATATGACAATCAAAAACAAAACGTGCTATACTCTCTCGATGTCTAGAATGACAAACAAGTGCTATACTCGTCGTGCTATTACCATACTTGTGCTAGTTGTGCTATGGCCATCCTGCTATTCGTGCTATACTCGATACTTGTGCTATTTTTGGAAACTATACACGATCTCGTGCTATTGTGCTATCCTGTTACCTGTTGTGCTATCTCTTGCTATATTTTGACTCTCTTGTACCTGCTATCATTAGATACTCTGCCATTAAATGCGTTAATTATTTTCAGCCTGCTTGAGCCTGAAATTTCAGTCCTACTGGGCGTTATCGCTCACCCTACGTTATTTGATGTGTGTTCTCAGGTGAGACCGAGGATGACACATACACTCAGGAGGAAGGGAATGACCAAGGTGAAGCCAAGAGTTACCCTCGAGTCATTATGTTATCTTAGAGTTGTAGTCAGTTATTTCCTTCTATTGCAATTAATTGGGCCCTATATAATGACACTGATATTAGTGGTTGTAACTAGACATTGAAAGTTATTAATGAGAACGATTTGCTTTAGTATTATTCAATGTGCAATGTTTGATGTCTAGTACTTGCTCTATACCTTTCTTGCAACTGCCTTCGCACTCCGATATTCCGCGTCGGGCGTGACACAATCCCTCAAAGGCATGGATCTACGCTCGAAGGAAACCACTCAACTCGAGCATGGAGTTCTCACACTCCCAAGCCCCAAACCACAAGAAAACACGGTCTAGAGGGGAGGGGATCATGCTTTAGGGCGAGAGGGTCGGACGTCCCTACCTCCACACGAAGAACGCCCGTTGGGGCCTTCTCGTAGGAATGGCCGTCTCCTCCTCGCACCGCATGCCACAAGCACGACCCTGCACGTCCACGCCTCAGCACGAGCACCACGATCAAGGAAAAAACAGCGAGAAACTGCGAGAGAGCTCGAGAGGGAGAGAAGGGGAAGAGGAAGAAGAGGGGGAAAATGGGGCGCGCTGTCGGTTTAAACCGATGGGCCCTCAGACGCTGTCGCGACGACAGGAGCGTCGCGACCATGTCGCGACCTCTCCGCCAAGTCGTGACACCAAAAGCACGGTCAAACCTCGAAGATCATAAAAGCAGACGTGACGGTCTGGTAGGTCGCGTCAACACTGCATGACCCTGCCAACACGACCGTTCTGACAGACTGGACAACGGTCAAGCCGTGTCAGAACACAGTCACGACAGCAGGGGTGACGCGACAAGGATGCTGTAGACGCGCGATTTGGCCCATCTCCCGCAAGGCTCTTTGGGACATTAAGCCTCGTTTGACATTTGGTGACCACCAGCTCGGATACCATGTAGACGGCAGCATCGATGGCCGCCGACTATTGGTTGGCGGCAAGCCCCCTGGAGGTTGACCAAAGTTGGCGTCCACATCCATGGACGTCTGCATGCTGGTGGCGGCAAGCCCCCTGGACGTTGACCAAAGTTGGCGTCCACATCCATGGACGTCTGCATGCGGTTGGCGGCCTGATCCTGGACGTCAATCTCGTTTACCTGGTCTGCGCAACTACCCGAGAATATAGCCCACTAGCACCTTTCTCTCGCCCATGCACGGCATGGGGACCGTTCCAACGGGCATTGGGCCACCTTGGCACCCCCTTGACCCAGTAAACATCCTATGTGGCCTCTACCCATTGGTTGGAGCATTTTTCCAAGGATTGCCAAGTGTACAAGTGTGTTTCTTCACACTTGAGCATCCAAGGCCTCTGAACTCCGACCCTACTATCTATATAACAGTCCCTAGGGCCCTCTAAGTAGGGGGGGAGAGGCCGGACGTCCATATGCTGTGATGCTTTGAGAGAGGAGAGAGAGAAAGTTACACCCAACCTTCCATACTATCTTCTTCTTCCTTCCTCTCAATACTTGGGACGTCCAAGAAGGCTGCTTTGGAGCTGAAGGAGCCTCTGCAAGGAGCTAGCATCATCAACCACAAGGATCAAACTCCCCCCTCTTCCTCCTCCTTTTCTCTCTTACTAGTTGCATGCACTCACGTTCACACACCTCTAGGCACGTAGGCCACCTTCCTACATCTAGAAAGGGGGTTTCCAACCAAAAACGGAGGGAAGAAGGGTGGTATAACACTTGGCCACCCCTCTTCTCAAGTCCGCAAGGTACGGGACTCTCCTTTTGGGCCTGTATTGTTTGGTTGTTTGAGCATTTGCTATATTCTAGAGTCTTATAGAGTGTCTTTTTTGTGGCAGGAATGATCTGTAGAAGACCGCAGAGCTCCTCTTTGGCCGGCTGAAGGAGAGGAAGTTGAGGTCCCACCATCACCGCAACGCGAGGCTATTGCACCGACGTGATCACAGCAAACCCTGGGCACAGGTAAGGCCCTGGCGATCACAAACATCTCTCATACTTCACGGTTCCTTTTGTTTCTCCTCAGTCAACTCAGTCAAACGGGGAGTCAACAAGGTCAACCGGCATGTCCTTCATCGCCAACGAGGGAGCGGCACGTCCGTGAACCACCGCCGAGGAGGGCACACACAACGGCCAGAGCAACGGAGACGACGACAACGGACGGTACGTCCACTCTTTTCTAGCGATCACGGTGGGACCACAGTGCTGCTGCGGTTTGTGTGCATCCAGGTAGACGGCAAGGATCTTGCCGCTATCCAGGTAAGCGCGTCTTCCTGCCGTTTAGTTATTGTTAGCGTCCACATAGTTGTCGTCTAACTCTGTTTCAGCGTCAGTCGATCTAGTCGTTTATCTATGCTTTGATAAACTTGGCGTCCATATGTATGCCGTTGATTGTCACAGAAGCATGATTTTACCTTTTTCTGATTGTTTTGCTTTGATTTTGTTTCTTGTTTGCTTACTGATTGTCACTGACGGTCCCTCAGTCATTGGGGGGTCATCTTCCCTCTCTTCTAGCCTCCCTCACATTTCTAGGATCACCCTTCTTCGGTTACAACCTTTTACTCAGGGATTCCCTCTGGTAAATCGGGTTGACTCCGAAGAAAACTCTATAAGTCCCTAAATTCCGTGGATTCCTCACGGTATGGGGCAGGAGGACCTTTACCCATCCTGTCTAGTTCACCTACTCACCGGGATTCAAGTGAAATTGGAGAGAACGGCCTCAATCAACTTAACTTAACTTAACACACAACTTTGACATTAAAAAATCTTGGGGACGGTTTGATAACATTGATTGGTAGAAATCCATACTTCTCTCAAAACAGTGAATCACTTCAACCTTAAACCATTTAAAATCCATAGGTTGTGTGCTAATGGACACTTGGTGGACCCTGTTGACATGGCCAATAAATCGGCATTTGAGTATGATGATAATGTCAATGAAGTCGTCAGTATGATGAACACAAATGTTCAGCCTGAGGAATCAGTCCAATCATCCTCTCAAGCCGACAATGAGGAAGTTAGCTTGAGGGTCAACCCCACTCATGCCCAAAATATTCAAGAAGACCCCGAGTTTTCTAAACTCATGTCCCGCTATTCGCCCGAGGATATTATTTCTATGCTTTCAAAGCATACTATCCGGGCAGCAACCTCTCCTTCCACTCCATCCTATCCCCTTTCAATGCCTCCACATCTAGGCCCACCCCTAGGCCGGTCACCCCACCTCGGGTTACCGTCTCCACCTTCATTCCTCTTGTCACTTCCACTCCTTCGCCTACTCCCATTCTCACTCCTCCTTCCGCTTATTCACCACCTGTCCAAATCACACCTCTTGTCCAACCCGAATCCATTCCCCGTTCAGAGGTAGAAGGTCTTGTTAGGAAGCTTGTGGCGGAATCCTTGTCCCACTCTAAACCTCATTCACTCCTAAACTACTGCAAGCTCCCCAACGCTTACTTTCCCCCCAATTTCAAGGCCCCAAAGTACCGCAAGTACGATGGGACCTCTGACCCCCAATTCCACCTCGCCGGCTTTACCATGGATTCCCATCGGTGGTTATATGATCAGGCCTCTTAGTTCACCTCTTCCAACAATCGTTAGAAGGGGAAGCTTTGAGATGGTTTACCTCTCTACCCGCATCGGATCTCGTTAACTTTGACATTGTCTCCGAGCGATTCATCTCGCATTTTTCATACATGGCCACTCAAGTCCCTACACTCCCCGACTTGGTGGCGGAAAAGATGAAGCCGAACGAAGACTTTGTCACTTATGCCAACCGATGGAGGTCCATGGCCTCGAGAGCCGACATTCCCATCCCGGAGTCCCAAGCCATAACCTTGTTAGTCACTAACACCACCCTGTGCTCCGTTCCGTTTTAATGCTAAGTGAGTTCCTTCTTCTCACATCTTTATAACAAGAGCCAGGGTGATTGAAAATCAGATCAAGGACTCCTCTCTCCCACACTTCCTTGAAGGGAAGCAAAGGCACGTAAGGCTCCCGCGGAACCCACCACCGAGGGGGTGACCATCAATGAGTCTGTCAGTGCCTGCAGCCAGCCTTTGAGGCCTCCCAACAAATCCTCCCACCCCCTTCCAATCCTCCTTCCACCCTCACCAATTCCCATCTCACCCCTCCAAGCCTTACTGCCGTTCCCCCTTCTTCTGGCTACACTCGACCTGGCCCCAAAAGGTCGCACTACCCTCCTCTCCCTGAGACTCTCGAGGACGTGTTCTTCGCCCTCATGTCCTGCGATGCGATTCAACTCCCCCCACAAAGGGAGAACACCAATCCGAGGGTTGACACCTCCAAGTACTGCCCATACCATAGGGCCCATGGTCACTTCATCAACAATTGCTTTACCTTTCGTGACTGGGTCTATGATATGAATGACCAAGGTAGAATCAACTGGGATGACGTCAAGGTGGCCATAGCCAAGTCTAGGTACACCAAAAAAGACCTTGGCATTTTCAGTAACCCTCTCCCCAATCACCAAACCAACAACCCCTCCTCATCCAGAGCCCAAGAGAATGTGCATACCATGATACACCTAGGGCCCCGGGTTGTGAGGAGAGAGCAACAGTGGGGGGTAGAAGGTTTCGAAGAATGGTACCCATGTCCCACTGCCGAGTCTCAGGAGCCTCTATCTCGATAGATGCCATCCTTGAAGAGAGACCTTTAGTGCTCATCTGTCCCCCAAGATGCTCACCCCACTATCATCACTTCCCCTGCCAATGAGTCACTCCAGACCCTCCAGCTCATCCGCCCTCAGTCTCAGGAGGCCGTACATGTCACGCTCTGAAACCGGATCATTCCTCCGCCTCCGCGGCCATCCAAGATGAGGAGGATAATGGGCCTCCACCTCCGGCTGGCACCGAATATGACATTCTCCAACATTTGGATAAGACACCCGCGAGGGTGTCCATTTTAGAATTGATTCGGAGGTCGCCGTCGCGCATCAATCCACTCTCCTCCAGTTCTTCAGAAAATCATGGTTAATGATGACCTCCCTCCTAGCGGGGTCACCAATGCCATTCTTTCTCTCACCAAGGACCCTCAGTTCCTTCTCGGACAAGGATCTTGCCGCCCCGAGTGTCGTTCGCTCCCTCTTTGTCTCACCATCAACCTCAATGGGGTTTCGGTGGACTCCACTCTCATCGACACCGGGGCATCCATAATGTCTGTCCGATGAGACCCAGAAGCAGTTGGGTTTAGGGGAAGAGAATCTGGAGAAAAGCTGCTCCACCATCGCCGCCTATGACAACTCCAAAAGGGTTGCCAAAGGTAAAATTGCTCTTAAGTTAGGAATCGGACCTGTCACTATGTCCACTGAGTTCCTAGTTCTTGACGTCGATCCGGCCTACAAGGCCATTCTCGGTCGTCCTGGCTAGAACAGACTTAGGGGTCCCTTCCCGCCCACCAATGCTTCAAATTTTTTTCAATGGGCGGGTGATCAAGATTAAGAGCATTCCCATCTTGGAGACCCTCAATGCGGTTACCACAGATGATGCCGCACCTTTTCATTCCGGATAAGGGGAAGAAGCCAGTCATGTCTCTTTTTGACTTCCCACACCCTGTGAGCTCGACCAACCTCCCAAGCCTGCTGTAGAACCCCATGTTCCATGTCCCCGGGAAAGGGTTGGGAAGTGATGGCCAATATCGGCTATGTTCATGGCCGCGGGCTAGGCACGGATGAAAAGGGAGAGATCCAGAGCGTCCAGGCAATTAGGAGGTTGTTACCCAAGGCCGGTCTAGGTTTCGCCCAGACCCTGTCCATCCGAACCCATTATACCGTATCAACCTCTTACCTGGACTTTAAAGGAGCATTTGTTCAGGGGCCAACCCAGTTGGGGACCAGGGAGCCATAATTGAAGAAATACCTTACTCTGGGAGTGAGGATGAAGAAGAAGAAGAGGATGCCCAAATAGAGGACATTTCTGACGATTTTGGCCTCCTCTCCTCTTTGGCTCTGATCTCCCTCTCCCCCATCTTCACCACCATCATCTCCATCTTCCTCTACTTCTGTGTGCCCGCCACACAATTCAGTTCCTCCATCCACCTCTAATCCCCTTCTTTCTCCTCCTGTCCTCTCTCATCCCTCATCTCGCCAGTCGAGGCTACCTTGAGTCAGCAACTCATGGTTCTTGGCCTTGACTCCAAAAAAAAAATGCCAATTTTGAAAATTGGAAATCCGAGGTCTCCATTGAGCACCCTTCCTCCTGGAACCTCTTCCGCTCGGCCAGGGGCCGACGCTTTCCGGCCTAAGTCCTCTCCTCTTGCCCCTCTAGGGGAATTCCCTGTACATAGTTTTGTACATAGCAGTCATGTAAATAGTGGTCTAGATTCTAGTTTAGAGTCAGGTCTAGAGGCTAGTCTAGGGTCTGGTTTAAGTTTAGGAGAGTCTAGTTCCTCTCAGCCATGCGTGCGCAAGGAGAAGGGTAGGCAAGTTCCGTTTTGTCATGGCCTTGGCTGAGAAGTGTGCTAAGTTAAGTCAGGTGCCAGAATTTTTGAGGATCCTGCTCTCGTCGAGTCTGACTTTGAAGAAGGTGACTCTGTAGATGACGGTTTAGGAGTTTATCTGTTAGATTTGATGAGGAGGTGAGTTGGGAGATCTTGGGTCGGGAGAAGAGGACCCAGTGAGCTCTTATGTGGATGGCAAAAAAGGTTCGACGAGCCAACCATGGCTGCAGACGAGCCCACTAAAGAAGTCAACCTGGCACTGAAGAATCCCCGAAGACAGTTTGATTAGTGCCAACTTGAGTGTTGAAGAAGAAGAAGCTCTGGTAGCCATTCTCAAAGAATTTCCGACGGATTTGCTTGGTCTTATGAGGACATGCCGGGACTCGATACCTCTTTGGTCGAGCATCGTTTGGTCCTAAAAGCGACGCAAAGGCCGTCAAGCAAAAGTTGAGAAGGCTACATCCTAAGCTTGCACTCAAGATCAAAGAGGAGGTTGACAAGTTGCACAAAGCCAAATTTATTAGGGTTGTGCTATATCCACAGTGGGTAGCTAATATCGTCCCTGTAAGAAGAAGGACGGTAAGGTTAGGATCTGTATAGATTTCCGTGACCTTAATCGTGCTTGCCCAAAGGACGATTTCCTCTCCCACACATAGATGTCCTAGTGGACAATACTGTCGGCTTCGAGCTTTTGTCGTTTATGGGGTTTCTCTGGTACAACCAGATTCGCTTGGCGGAGGAAGACAGACAGGAGAAAACTTCATTTACAACGCCCTGGGGGACTTATTGTTATGTCGTCATGCCCTTCGGATTAAAGAATGCGGGAGCAACCTATCAAAGGGCTATGATGGTGATATTTCATGACATGATGCATGTGCACATGGAGGTCTATGTGGACGATGTCTTGGTAAAATCAAAGACTCGACATGGCCATGCTGAGGTCCTCCGGGCAGTTCTCCAAAGGTCTAGAGAGCACAATCTTAAGATGAACCCCAAGAAGTGCGTCTTTGGTGTCTCTTCGGGGAAATTGCTCGGGTTCATAGTAAGTAAGCGGGGAATTGAATTGATCCTAACAAGGCCAAAGCAATAATTGACATGCCTCCTCCTAGGAATATCAGAGAAGTCAGAGGGCTAATTGGCAGACTCCAGTTTATTCGGAGATTATCTCCCAGCATTCAATCCGCTGTAAGCCCTTCTACGAGATGCTTAGAGGAGAGGCGAAGTTTAATTGGGACGATAAATGTCAGAAGGCCTTTGATGAATTGAAGAGCTATCTTTTTAATCCCCCTGTTCTCGCTCCTCCGGTCCCGGGTCAGCCTTTACTGCTCTATGTGTCAACCACAGAAGATTCAACTGGAGCGGTTTTGGCCAATACGACGACGAGAAGAAGAGAGAGAGCGGAGAGAGCGGTGTATTTATCCAAGTTGTTCAATGAGGCTGAAAAGAAGTACACCGCCATGGAAAGAACATGCGCGGCCGTCGTCTGGGTTGCCCAGAAGTTGAAGCACTATCTTGGCTCATGAAGTGAAAACTTCTGGCGCGTATGGACCCTATTCGGTACTTGCTCGAGAAGCCCGTCCTGACTGAGCGGTTGATGAGGTGGCAAGCTTCCTTAACCAATTTGATATCACCTATGTCAACCAAAAGTCAATCAAGGGCATGCCATAGCTGAGCATTTGGCCCACCACCCCACCTTTATACTCCCCCATTGATGAAAGCTTTCCCGATGAAGAGTTAGGAGCCATTATCGATGGTGAACCTTCGTGGGTGCTTTACTTCGACGGGGGCTCTTAATTCCAAAGGGTGTGGGATAGGGGCAGTCCTCCTCTCACCGGAAGGGGTAGTCATTCCGCACGCCTATCAGTTAAACTTCGAGCCACGAACAATGTGGCTGAGTACGAGGCTCCTAGTCGGGCTGAAAATGGCTTTATTGCTTCAGGAGTCAGGAGTTAAGGATTA
>JACBKR010005941.1:0-15398 GCA_014218235.1 Colocasia esculenta | reverse complement strand
AGTCAGTGCCAGCTGAACAGTACAGGGCCATCAGGGCCATCTGAGCAAGAAGAAGCAGAGTGGTTGGGCCATCCGTTCCTCAAAAGAAAGTAGAGGAAGCTGTTGTGCCCATAGGGCCTTCTGATCCTCCTCCAGTCTAACAGACTCCAGCTCCTTCCCCTTCTGCTCCTTTCACTACTCCTAAACCCTCCAAGAAACCCATTCCCAAACATGTCTCTCTCCTACTCCCTTCATTCCTGAACCCTCATCAACACCTACTCCTCATCTATATTCCTCCTCCCTCTAATGAGGCACCTCCATCCTCTTCCTCTAGTCCCTCATCTTCTGGTCCTTCTCTGTGAACCATATTACTCAACCCTCCCACTTCATCTTTTTCCTCTCATCACCCTCCTACTCCACCATCTTTCATCACTCTCATTCCTGAGGTGCTAGCACCACTGGCCTTTCTGTCACCCATATAAAGATGAATTTGAGAGGGCCATTATTCGAACAGTTTTGTCTGTCTCTTCTCACATCCACAGGATTGATTCTCAGTCTTCTCCCAGTCCTACCTCTAAGAAAAAGGAAACTCTCTAAAGAGCTTGTATCCCCCACTTCTCAAGCTCTATTTCCTCCTCTGTGGTACACTCTCTCAATAGTCCACAGAAGGAAATCCCTCTATACTGAATATCTTAGAAAATGCACATTTGCTGTAATTTTTGGCCTCGGAGAGAACAATCTGAAATACATACTTTAGAAATTTCCAGTATATTTATTTCAGCTCTTTCATATATATAATTTTTAATATTTTGTCATCACCAAAAAGGGGGACATTGACGATCGGTCCATCTCCATATAAATTTTTATATATTATATATATTTTGGTTATTAACAAAACTCTGAAAATTATTGACTAACATTATTTTCTAAAGTTTGTCAACATGTATCAAATAAAACAAATTCAGTAAGTTATCAACACTCATCTTTATTTGAAGTCAATTGCATATGATTTGCCTAAGTCCACATCGACTACTATTGAAAGTTCACAACGATTACTGCTTTGTTACAACATCAATTTTACTTAAACAACAACTACGGTATTAAAACATCAATTTCACTTAAGCATCGATTTCGGTTCTACATCGACTTCATTTAGAACATTGATTTCATTTAGAACATTGACTTTACTTGAACATCAATTTCAGTTCAACATCAATTTCATCTAGAACATTGACTTCACTTAATCATCGACTTCAGTCAAACATCGATTTCAGTTCAACAACGATTTTACTTAAAACATCGATTTCACTTGAATATCGACTTCAGTCAAGATCGATTTTAGTTTAACAACGATTTCACTTGAACATCAACTTTAGTTAAACATCGATTTCAGTTTAACAAGGATTTCACTTGAACATCGACTTCAGTTAAACATCGATTTCAGTTCAACAACAATTTCATCAAGAACATGGATTTCACTCCAACACGATTATGCTTTAACATCAATTACATTTATACATGGATTATGTTCACATCGACTTCATTCAACATCGATTACATTTTCACATAGATTATGGTTATATCTCAACATCGATTTCATTGGATCCATGACAACGACTTCTCCTAAACATCAGTTATGATTGGACATCGACTGTCATAGACTGTCTCTAAACGTCGACTTTCTTTTAACAGTGATTATGTTTTTCGACAGTTAATGGAAATATTGATAATGTTTATTTGTAATTACCCTAAACAGTCTAGCTTATAGTTTATCTCATATGTCATTCAAATATATTTCTAATCACTATGCACTTCAAATTTCCCGCGAACTATGGCGTATCTAATGCACTTAAATATTTATTTTCTCGGGTACATTATCCTTACATGTCATCCATTATGAACTTCCATATTCTTGTCTCATAAAGGAAAACTTTAATGGCTGACAGAAAGAAGTTTCCTATCTGATATAAACTCCTCAGCATGGGCAGTAATGTTGACTGACAGTTTAGACACAGTTAGGTTGTCTATGCTTCAGCATTTATTGTGTGCAGGTTTCCGGTAGTCACACACGCTACAACGTTGGACTTGTCACGTTGACAGAAGCAAAGAAGATATCTAGATAATCTTTAAATTGGATACATGTCAGGTTCTCGGTATGGTTTCACCGCAGGGTAGACACCTTATAGGAACCCTTTCTGAGAACCTGATGACGTTATAAGGTCCTTCCCATTTCAGGGCGAGTTTGTCGGTTGCTCTTCGGGGTTCCGAAGTAGAGCAACGGCGCAGGACAAGGTCACCTTCAAAGAATCACCATTCTCAAACTCTAGAGTTGCAGTACTGTGCGAGCCATGCTGGAGGGAGACAGCCTGATGTTGGCGTAGCTCTGGCGTTCGTCGAGTATGTCCATGTTCTCCCTTAGCTCGTGGTTGTTGGCTACTTCATCGAAGTGAGTTGTTCAGATCGTGGGGGGAGCCACTTCCAGAGGCACAATGGCTTCTGTGTTGTAGGCCAAGTGGAAGGGTGTCTCTCTGTGGCCACCCGAGCAGTTGTTCGGTGGCACCATAGCACATTGAGGAGCTCCTCGATCCATGAACCTCCAGCAGCCTCCACTCTTGTACATATCCTGTACAACAGTGTTCGGTTGGCATTTCAACCAGATGTTAGCCTAAGGATGTGCGACTGAAGTGACGTGGTTGTAGATGCTGAGTTCGAGCACTTCTATTTGAAGAAGGTGCTGTCGAACTATCTTCGTTGTTAGAGGTGATCACCTTCAGGATACCAAACTGGCAAAGGATGCTCATCCACACAAAATTCATGCGGCCTAGTCGATGATTGTAGCAACAGGCTTTTGCTCGACCACTTGGTGAAGTAGTCGATGGTGACGACTAGGAAATTTTCTGACCTGAGGCCTTTGGGAAGGGTCCCATGATGTCGATCCCCGACCGAGCAGAAGGGCACGGCTCGAAGAGTGTGTGCAGCTGCTCGGCAGGCTGGCGGATGAGCTGCCCGAAATTTGGCACTCTGGGCACTTCTTTGCATAGGACATGCAATCCTTTTGTAGAGATGGCCACCAAAACCCTGCTCGAACGATGTTCTGTGCCAAAGTGGCTCCCGCACAGACCCTCCTGCACCTCCTTGATAGCAGGTGCCACCTTGAAAGCACTAAGGCAATGTAAGAGGGGCCTTGAGAGGGAAACGTCGGTATAATTGGCCTTCGACGATGGCGAACTTCTGGTAGCGCAACTTGATCTTGCAGGCTTTAGCTTGGTCTGGAGGGAGTTCTCCACGAAGTAGATAGGCCAGAAGTGGATCCTTCAAGCTCGGGGCTGGTGGTCAATTTTGATGGTTGCTACATCCACCTCGGTGCTTGGCAAAGCGAGCTCTTCGATGAACACGGAGCTGTTGAGCAACAATTCCTATCTATTTTTCTAATATAATTGCTAAACATTTATCATGATATTTTTTCTATGACAAACCTTTTAATAATCTTCACCTTTACCATTTATGAAAGTCAATAAGTCAAAAGGCTCTTACTTAATACAAACATATTCCTGCAAAGTTTATGCTACATAGAATCTATGTATCAACACAATCAAATTTTCTAAGTCCACAACGTACACTATATCATACTAACTCTGACCCTTGAAAAGTCGAAGTAATGCTTCGATTGATGAATAACTAGTAGCACTCCGACTCCTGAAAAGTCGAAGTCGGACCTACTCCACTTCTAAACTCGAAGTCTTTGTACCGATTGGTATCTATTGAGCCTACACCGACTCCTTGAAAGTTGAAGTTGGACGTACTCTGACTTCATATAAGTCGAAGTCTGCTATCTATTAGCTAGCACTCCGACTTCCTAGAAGTAAAATTTTGCTTGATCTTTACTCCCACTTCCCACAAAGTCGAAGTCATATTTCCTTACTCCGACTCCAATGAAGTCGAAGTAGATGTATTTTTTTAAAGTCGAAGTTCATTATCTGTTATAGTTGTATTGCTATTTCTTCTGACTTCTTGAAAGTCAAAGTTTTTCATATCAACTTCTGCACTTAGATGAATCTTTTAAGTTTCTATCAGCGATCAAATTTAATGAACATCATTACATGAGTTTTACATTGAAATATCTTTTACATAAGATAGTTCCTTAAAATATTTTTTTAGTTAATTAAAAATTCAATTATATTTTTGGTGGGGAAAAATATTTTATTCAATATATTCGTCTGTGAAATATCCTTTTGGGATTTGTAATGTATGAGACATATTTGTTATCTCCTCCACTAACAGGAAGATAAGTTGATCTCTTGTCAAGATGGTCAAGAATAAATGCTTGAAAGTATAAGTGTATGGGGTATCTATCAAAACCTATCTACCACTATCATAAACCCCATGACATTCAAGAAGAGATTGTTTGCAACTGTCTGTTCATCGTTAAATGTTATGAACTTCTGTTTGAACTTTTTTATACTTTATACTCTTTTATCTCACCTACCTCCAAAGGTATGTATGGCGGCATATGCTTTCGTCTTGTCCTTTCAGGTTTGAAGAACATTTATGAAGCATGCCTACCCTTCAGCAGTGCACATCTCTCACAAAAACTCCTTGAAGCTGTACATCAAGACATGAAGCTACCCACATAGCATGAAGACGTTGGATACCCTAGATCTAAAAGGAATGAGTGTCATGACAGAAATCTCAAAGACATCACATCCAAAGCTCCAACAGATATCCTTCAACGGCTAGTTTCCAACAGGCTGATCAAACGGGAAGATTTTTTGAAGCCTA
The DNA here is from genome assembly GCA_014218235.1 of Colocasia esculenta. Taxonomy (NCBI): domain Eukaryota; kingdom Viridiplantae; phylum Streptophyta; class Magnoliopsida; order Alismatales; family Araceae; genus Colocasia; species Colocasia esculenta. Next base: position 10,640 of record JACBKR010005941.1, on the reverse strand, counting down.
TATATATAGTTTAAGTTCAAATCAAGCACATGGAGAACAACAAGTGAGAATACAAGACTTGGGCATCGATTCCACTCGTTTCTGAAAGCCACAAGGCCAGAAGTGCAATTCTTCTCAATCTTCGACTTCCTTGCTGATCTTTGATTCAAAGAAGTCTTGTTCCAGTTTGTTTTGAAAAATTCTCTTTGCCACCTTCTCAGTTTCAGAAGAGCTAGAGAGTCATTTCCATTTGTTTCTCTTTCTGATTCTCTGTGTTTGCTCATTCTGTTGAGCAGACACACAAGTGTATTTTTCTTTCACTTCTGTGTAAGATAACCCATAGGGGGTTTGTTCCCTACAGTGCCCCTCTTATGAAGGGAAGACCTACTGGTGTACGTAGTTTTGTACCTTTGGTAAGGGAAGACTTGCTTGGGAGCAAGTGGGTTGTAATACCTCTCAGGGTGAGAGAAGGCCAAGCATTCTTGGTAGTTAGTGAAATCCCAAGGGTTTTCTGGGAATTGGACGTAGGACGTCCATGTGGGAAGGGATGAACCAGAATAAAATCCTTGTGCATTTTGTATGATTGCTTCGCCAAGTTTTCACTTATTTCACAAACATCACACTGATTACTAATAAATCTACTTAGTGTTATCTAATTTTTAGTTAAAATTTAAAGCACAAAAAGTCCTATTAACCCCCTCTAGGACAACAATTGTGCCATCTCGATCCAACATGTTGTATCAGAGAGAGGTCTTCTCAAAAGAATCAAAAGATTTGAGAAGAGATGCCAGCTGAAGATCACAACTATGAAGGTCAGTCAGTTACTAGACCACCATTCATCGATAGTGAGGACTACCAATACTGGAAGATGCGAATGGATGCTTCATCAGAGGCACATACTTTGATCCGTGGCAGGTAATAGAACAAGGTGATTTTATTATTGCTCCTGCTGAAGGCACTACTGTAATTACAGCAGCTGATAAAGTTAAACTGTCTCTAAATTTTAAAGCAAGATATTATCTATGTTGTGCTTTATCAAAAAGATAATTTAATATTGATTATCATGCAAATTGACAAAAGAAATGTGGGATATATTGTAGGTAACATATGAGGGAACTGATAAAGTTATGCAAACTAGAATAAACATTCTTGTTTCACAATATAACAATTGAAAATTGGTGCCAAATGAAATATTACTCAATGTACAAAAGATTTTCAATTATAGTAGTTGGTTAAGATCTCTTGGAAAAGATCTTTCTGATGAAGAAACTGTCAAAAAAATTCTAAGATCATAAACTCATTCATAGACCCCTAAGGTCACTGCTATTGAAGAAGCTCATGATTTAGCAAAACTTCCCATTGATAAATTAATTGGTTCACTTATGGCTTATTAAATAATTATGGAAAGATTTTCTGAAAGTACTTCGAAAAGAAAATGCCAAATGCTTTGAAAGCTACGATTCTTCTTCCTCTAAGATTCGAAAGAAAGATTAGATGACAGTGATGATGAAGTCTTGCTGTCAAGAAACTCCAACGATTCTGGCAAGAAAAGAAATTCAGCTTAAAGAGATACTTAAAAAGAGAAAAGAAGAAAGAACCAACCTGTTATGAATGCAATCAACCTAGACATTACAGTCTGAATGTCCTAAGCTTAAGAAGAAAGAAACCTGCTGAAAAGTCTAATAAAGGAAAGGCAAAGAAGAAAGATATTCAGAAAATACAAAAAGAAGGCAATGGCCGCAGCTTAGGATATTGAAGAAGATTCAACTTCAGACTCCTCAAGTTTAGAATCAGAAGAAGAGGACAAGTCATCTAGCCTCATGGCAGGACTAGACCAGGTAAACTCTGAAACATCTTTTACTTCATGTTCAGAATCCGATTCTAATAATTAGAAGATGCATTCATGAACTGTTATGAAAAATATAAAACAGTGGTTAAACAAATGAAAATAGTTAATCTAAACCTACTAATTCAAGAAAAATCCAAACCTTTCTAAAAATTGAAGTAGAAAATTTAGGACAAAACTTACTAAAAAAAAGATCCAATGAACTACTGTGCAAGGATTTGAAAAATAAAAATAGTAAACTTATGGAACTTGAAGCAAATATAAAATAACTACAAGATGAAGAAAAATTAAGAGAGAAACATTATCTAAAAATAACTATATATAAAAATCCATTTGTAAAACATCATTAGTAGTAAAATTAAAAGGTGCTCGAACAGACAAAAGAAATATGGAGTAGGTGGGACTGAGGAACCTGAGGGCGTACTAGAATTCTAGGCATTCTAGGGAGGTGAGGACCAGCCCTGCGTCGCTTCCGATGACACAAGAAGACCCATCGACATAGAGCTTCATGGGGGCTCGTCTACCAACGGGGGGTCCTTCTCGGTCGGAAGGGTGCATTCTGCCATAAAGTCTGCTAGTACCTGTGCCTTGATAGCCGTTCTTGGTTAGAAGCTGATGTTGAATTCTCCAAGCTCGATGGCCCATTTGATGAGCCTTCGGAAGCCTCTGGTTGCTGCAGGATGAGCTTCAGCTGCTGGTCGGTTAATACCATGATCAAATGGCCCTGAGATATGGCCAGAGTTTTCGTGTAGTCGTGATGATCGCCAGACAAGCTTCTCTGCTCAGGGATATCTTCTTCAGCTTCTTGGAGCACCCTGATTAGTAGTAGACAGGGTGTTGCACTGTCGCTTCTTCTCGAATCAACATTGTCCTGATGGAGTGTTCGGTGACTGAGAGGTACACTAACAATTGTTCTCCGAGCACCGACTTTGAGAGAATTGGCAGGGCAACAAGATACGCCTTCAGCTCAGTGAAGGTTGCTTCGTAGTCCTCAGTCCCACCTACTTGCCCCCTTTAGGGTGAGGCACCTTTGGGGACTCGCAGCAACTTGAAGAAGTTAAAAATCTCCTCCGCTACTCGGGACATGAAGCGATTGAGAGCCGCGAGGTGCCTAGTGAGCCGCTGGACGTCGCGGACAGTCCTTGGGCTACTCATCTCCAGTATGCTTGGATCTTCTCGAGGTTGGCCTCTATTCCTCAGTTGGACCACAGGAGCCGAGGAACTTCCCCGAGCGCACACTTAGTTGGGTTGAGCTTCATGTTGAACCTTCGCAAGGTAGTGAAGGTTTCCTCCAGGTCGACAATGTGGTTAGCGCTTGGGCGCATTTGAACAACATGTCGTCGAGTAGACCTCCATGTTGCACCTGATCTGCTGCTCGAACATCTTGTTGACCAATTGCGGGTAGGTCGCGTCTGCTTTATTTAGACCAAATGACATTCTGGTAAAGTAGTAGAGGGCGAGGTTGGTTACAAACATTGTCGCGTCTTGGTCCAGGGGATGCATACTGATCTGGTGGTAGCCAGAGTAAGCATCCAAGTAGCTAAGAAGCTGGTGCTGGAGGTGGCGTCCACCGCTGGTCGATGTGCGGCAGAAGGAAGTTGTCCTTGAGCATCACCTTGTTGAGGTCCTTGTAGTCCACACATACGCGCCTTTTGCCATTGGCTTTGCATACGAGGACCACGTTGGAGATCCACGTGGGGTACTGGGCTTCCCGGAGAAGCCCAACTACTCGACTTTTGATGACGTGATCATAGATCACAGTCTGCCGCTCTCAGTTGACAGGTCGCCACCTTTGCTGGACCTGGGGCACCCTTGTATCTAGAATAAAGCGATGAGTCATCTCCTCCGAAGGGATGCCAGGCAGCTTGTCGTCTGGCCACGCGAACACGTCTAGGTTGGCTAGCAGAAAGGCCTTATAGTGTTGCTGTTCGACTTCTGAAAGTAGTGCACCAATGTAGAGGATGTGTTCCGGGTCGTCATCCACCCGTACAGGCAACAGGTCTTTGGTAGGCGTTCCTCGGCTACTGGAGGCTCTGGTTAGAGCTGGCAGGACCTCTGGGTCTGCGGTGGGCTGTTTGTCTTGCAAAGAGAGAACATAACACTGCTAAGACTCTCGTTGGCTGCTGAGAACCTCTCTAATGCCATGAGAAGTGGGGAACTTCATCTTCTGGTGCAGAGTGAGGTCACAACTTTGATGCAGCCGATCAGGCCTCTGATGAGAATGGCATTGTACCCTGGCATGCTTTGAATCACGATAAAGTCCACCATTTTTGTCACACTCTTCGGTGTTGTTCCTAGGGTGATAGGAGGCATATCTATCCCATGGGATTCATTGAGACCCCGAGAATCCGAACAGAGGCTATTCTACCAGGGAGAGCTGGTCGGCAGTTAAGCCTATTATTAAGAAACAGTCATAAGCCAACACATCGGGGGAACTTCCATTATCCATCAGAATGCGACGCATGGTACAATGATTGATGGTGGCCGAGACGACCAACGCATTAGTGTGGAGTTGTAACTCCTACAAGGTCATTGTCCGAGAAGGTTATGGCCTCCTCGGTTGTGCGCCTACTGGACTAGGGAAATAAGGGCTTGGCCGAGGCGCCAAGGGCTCTCCACCAGGTGCACTCTCCGAGCGTAGTCGCGTCGGCTTTGGATGCTTTCTCACCCGCGTCGAAACCTCCTGCGATCATGTTGATGTCCTGCCCATTTAGTTCATTATTGGATGGGCGGTTAAGGTTCGTTCTCGGGTCCGGGCGGGGTTCATTCGGCGCAAATAGCATCCTAGATAGCCACGGCTGATTAAGGACTCAATATCATCCTTGAGGTGGTGGCACTCTGAGGTGTCGTGGCTGTGGTCATGGAGGAAAGCGACAATATTTGTCTTGGTTGCGCCTGCAAGGATCAGAGCACATCCTGGGTGGCCCCCGAACATACTATTCATCCCAGATTTTGGCCAGGATGTGTTCAGGGGCCACTGTGAGGTGGGTGTAGTCGGTGAAGGGGCATGGTCGGCGCGGTGAGTCCCCGTTGCGCTGGCCCTTCTTCCGTTCTTGGTCGAAACTATTGTCGAAAGGCCTTTTCTTCTCCGTCGGCTCACCCTGCTCGGCTCGGTCGGCTGCCAGACACTCCTCGCATGCAGTGTGGCACTGGGCGGTGGAGAGGATCTCGGAGAGGGTCATTGGGTTTTGCACCCCTAGCGTCCTTTGGAGAAATCCGTTGCGGGTGCCCTGGATGAGGGTACTGGTGGCGAGCGGGACATCTAGGCGTGGGATGTGCAGCGCCTCAGTTTGGAACCGTTTGACGTAGGCCCAGAGAGCTACTCTGCTCTTCTACCGAATGGACAGAAGGGAGCCCCCTGTGCGAAGCTAAGACTTTCTGCCCAGGAAGTTGTCCCGAAAGGACTTCTTCAACTGATGGAAGGAGGGGATGGAGCCCGCAGGGAAGGTTTCAAACCACGCCCAGCAGTCTCCTTTAATGTGGCTGGGAAGGCCCGAAACTTGACCGCGTCCGATGCTCCGTGGAAACCAATGTGCGACTCGAACCTGTGGATGTGGTCTGCCGGGTCAGAGGTGCCATCATAGGGTATGATGGAAGATAGGGGGAGCTTCGGGAAGACCCGGGCCTCCAAGATCTCTGCGGAAAATGGGGAGCAGATGTCCAGGTAATCATCCCTCGGAGCCCTGTCCTAAGCCCTCTGGATCATCGTGTCCATGCGGTGTTCAAGGTCAATGACGCAATGGAGGCGCCTGGCTAATTCTTGATCGTGGGAGTTCGCACCGACGATAGAGCACGATAGAAGAGGAGCCATAGCAGACCTGCATGGTGAGTTGCCCTACTGTTCTGGTGTTTGGCGGGGCGACGATGCTCGTTGTGACCAATGAGCTGACGCCTCACGCTGTTCGCAACGTTCCGATGGAACAGGCGCTTGTCGCCGCGACGACTCCGCCTGCTGCTCCGGAGGCGGGGGGATTGTTAGGGAAGGTTGCCTTGCTAATTGGGACTGTAGTCCCTGACAGACCCCCATCAACTGCTGCAGCTACCGTTGGAGCTCCGCTACCTCCTGGGCAGAAGCTGGGGTTTCGACGCAGGTCCGCTGGTAGATGCTCCGGCGGGAGCAGTGTCGTCGCCAGTAGGAAGGGCTTGTTACGCGAGTCCGTGCGCGACTGGTGAGACTGCATCACCCTACTGCCATGGTTCTTGTGAGAGGATCGTCCGCGAGCCATGGTAGTGTCCTTCCCACAGACGACACAAAAATGGAGACATAGTTTTCTGTTCAGTCGTGGGCCGAACGGGCCTCCACTAGGAAAGAGGGGAAAGAGCTATTGCCGGTGCAGACGAAGGCCTACAAACCCAAAGAGATTAGGGGGGCCCAGTTGAAGAAGGGGGGGGGGAACCCTCTGATGCACAAGTCAGTACAAACTGTGAGAGAGATAGGAATCGAAGGTTATGTGAGTTCACGTGTGGGCAAGTGTGTGTGAGAGCGATTCGTACCTTTGCATGAAGGTTACCTGTTCCTTATATAGGTGAGGGATACGAAGGATCTGGACAAGTCCTTCCCCAGTGATGATTGAAGAGGTGCGTCGGTTGAGATCCCTAGAGTGAAGGCTGTCCGTTGAGACGCCTGTTGAGATTCTACACCTTTAATGCCCTGGCTTGTGGGGAGGTGTGTTGAACTGTCACGATGATTTTCGTAGTATGCGAAGGGTCGCTAGAGCCATGGGCCATGGAGGTGCCATGCAGAGGCCATCGGGCTTGCTCAGTGCTTGGCGGGGGTTGCTCGATGTTCGGCACGACTATTCTCTACGCGATCACTTGGAGTAGCTTATTTGGGGCTCGACACGGCTGTGCGGTGTCCGGTGCTTGGACACCGTGGCCATGGAGGGTTCGAAAAGGATCTGCCTGGTCTGCTCGGTAGAGTGCATCCTGCTTGAGCAGGCTGCGCGGTGTCAAGAGACTACCTTCAGGACCCTTAGGCATTTTGATGCTGAAGCATGTTCGAAAGCCTGTGGCAAAATTCCAGGAACGTAGCTTGATGGCCATAGCCATTCTGCCTTGCTGGGTCGTGATAGGCCTATGGGCCTAGGAGGCTAGAATAGCCTCTACAGTACAAGAAGAAGGCAATGGCCGTAGCCTTGGATAATGAACAGCCTACAAGTTCAGACTCTTCAAGCTCGAATCAGAAGAAGAGGAATAAGCCAATCTAGCCCTTTGGTAGGACTAGACTAGGTAAATTCTGAAACCTCCTTTACATCATGTTCTGAATCCGATTCTAATAGTTTAGAAGATGCATTAATGAAATGTATGAGAAATATAAAACAGTAGTTAAGCAGATGAAAATAGTCAAGTTAAATTTACTAAATCAAGAAAGTCTATACTTTTCTAAAAAATGAAGTAGAATGATTAGGACAAAATTAACTGAAACAAAAAGATCAATGAACTACTATGTGAAGATTTAAATGTTAAAAATAGTAAAATCATGGAAGTTGAATCAAATATAAAAGAATTGAAAGATGAAGAAAAATAAGAGAAGAAAATGATTATCTAAAAGCCGCTATAGATAAAATTGCTAACTTTAAAACATCTTGGTTGTAAAACTAAAAGGTGCTCAAACAGGTAAAAAGAAATATGGAGTAGGATATACACCTCCAACAAATGAAGAAAATATTATCTATCATGAAAAATACCCAACTCTTAAATTTGTGAAAGAAAAGGAAATTAAAAATCCTAGAAAGGTCAATAAGTATGTCTACAAATAGAAATTGAAATCTAAAAACATTATACATGTAAAGAATGCATATGATTTATGATGTAGTCATTGTAACCAACTAGGACACACAGTCAGCACCTGCACAACTGGAAATTTGCGTTGGATTCCAAAGACTAACCATCAAGCACCCAAGAAAATTTGCGTACCAAAAGTCACAACATAATTTTGTTTACAAGGTCGCCTGAGAGCATTCAAATGGTATTTGGATAGTGGGTGCTGAAGGCATATAACAGGTGACAGAAGCTATTTACAAGTTTTAGAGATGAGGTTGGTCAAGTCGCTTATGGAGATAATGGAAAAGGCAAAGTGTTAGGATGTGGAACAGTAGGAACAAAAGAAAATGATTTGATAGAAGATGTTATGTATGTAAAAGGATTAAAGCATAATCTTATTAGCATCAGTCAACTGTGTGACAAAGGTCACTTGGTAACGTTTCAGAATGATAAGGCATTATTCAAAAGGATGGAAAAACAATCTTTGAAGCACAAAGAGTCAAAAATCTGTACACTCTACAATTAGCAGAAGTAAAAGAAGTAATTATATCTATCTTGCAACTATCAAAAGTAAGAGATTGATTTGTGGCACAGAAGACCATGACATGCAAGCACATCAGTGATAAAGAAACTAATCAAGCATAATCTAGTTGAAGGTCTTCTGAAGCTTAAAATGAAGAAATCTAGAATCTGTACGGCTTGTGTAAAAGGAAAGCAAACCAAGACTCACTTAGTCCAAGACCTTAGTGACAACCTCCAAATCATTGGAACTTATTCACATGGACTTGTTGGACCTATAAGAACAGTAAGTCTTGGAGGAAAAGTTTATGGCTATGTAATTGTGGATGATTATTCAAGTTACACTGGGTATCATTTTTGGAAGCTAATCAGAAACTTTTCAGCCTTCCTAAAGTTTAGTAGACTAGTACAGAAGAGCCAGAAGTTTCAAATAATCAGTATTAGATCTGACCATGGTGGATAATTTAAAAATGAAGAGTTTGTCATATTCTGTGAAGAAAATGGCAAAGAACACAATTTCTCTACACCAAGAATACTTCAACAAAATGGAGTAGCAGAAAGGAAGGACTGAACACTGCTAGACATGGCCAGAACAATGCTTACAAAATACAATCTACCAAGATATTTCTGGGCAGAAGCAGTCAAACACAACCAGCTACTTCCACAGGTGTATGAACATACAATACTGAAGAAGACACCTATGAGCTATATAAGGAGAAGAAGCCAAATCTCAGTCATCTTCGACCTTTGGTTGTAAGTGTTTCATTTTGAATAATGGAAAAAGATAATTTAGGAAAATTAGATGCTAAAGTGATGAAGGCTTTCTACTGATAAATCTCAAAACCTAGAGGATACAAAGTGTTTAACAGAAGAACTTTGACATAGAACAATCAGTTCATATTTTATTTGATGAAACTAACCATTCTATAAGAAAAAGAAGAAGAAGATATTGTTGAAGAATTGTGCATGGTCTGGAACAAATTCTCTTGAAGAAAAAGATTAAGGACAAGGAAGATCCCACAATAGAAGAAACTGCAACAAGAAGAAGAAACACGGAAAGGACAACCTAGAGAATTGAGGTATGACCGAGATCATCCAGAGAAAAAATTAAAGGGATCTCAGATAGGATAAGAACAAGAGGTATGAATATTCCCTGTGATTACACTGCATTTGTCTCTCAAATTGAACCTTGGACAATCAATGATGCACTGGCAGATGAATCTTAGATCCTAGCTATGCAAGAGGAACTTAACCAGTTCCATGCAGCCAAGTCTTGACTCTTGTCCCTAGACCTTCTGACCATCCAGTTATTGGGACTAGAGGGTCTTGAGAAACAAATGGATGAATTAGAAGTAATCATCAGGAACAAGGCCAGATGGTAGCACAAGGATATTCCCAAGAAGGAAGGCATTGATTTTGATAAAACATATGTTTCAGTTGCTGATTAGAGGCAATCAGAATTTTATTAGCATATGCATGTTCTTTAGTCAATTTATTTCAAATGGATGTTAAAAGTGGTTTTTGAACAGTTTCATAAAAGAAGAAGTTATGTTGAGGAACCTCCTGGTTTTGAAGATACTAAAATCCAATCATGTCTTTCGGTTTAAAGATAGCACTATATGGGTTGAACAAACTCCAAGAACTTGGTATGAAGACTCGGTGCTTATCTTGTATCACATGATTTTTCAAAAGGTATAGTAGATAGCACCCTATTTATAAAGAAATTTTCAGAAGGAATCTTGATTGTACAATATATGTTGATGATATTATCTTTGGTTCTACTAATGAATCACTCTGAAAATTCTTTGAAAACCTTAACCAAAGTGAATTTTAAATGAGCATGATGGGTGAGCTTAATTATTTTCTTGGCTTGCAAATCAAGTAGACCAAGGAAGGTACTCACATCTATCAACCAAGTATATTTTAGACTTGCTATCTAAATATGTTAAGACAAGTGTAAGCCCTTAGAAACACCCATGAGCTCAAGAATTAAGTTAGATAGTGATCCACATTGCAAGAAAGCAGATCTATAGAGGCATGATTGGGTCATTACTCTATCTTACTACAAGTAGACCAAACATAATGTCCAGTGTATGTTTGTGTGCTAGATTTCAGGTTGATCCAAAAAGATCTCATGTTAATGTTGTTAAAAGAATTTTTAGATACCTTATAAACACAAGTAATTGGGTTTATGGTATCCCTAGATGTTCTGAATTCAAATTGATTGGATATAGTGATGTTGACTATACTGGTTGTAACTGGAAGTTGCTGCACACAACTGTTGTGGATCAAACATCAACTAGAAGACTATGGTCATACACTTCATGAAAGTTGAACGCTGTGTGACAACACAAGCGCAATCAACTTGACCAAAAATCTAATTCAACACTCAAGAACCACGCACATTTAAGTCAGACATCATTTCATCAAGGACCATGTAAGTGATGGAGATATTTTACATGAATTTGTCTCTACAGATAATCAATTAACTGATATATTTAATAAACCTCTCCCTGAAGATTGATTTACTTCA
>JACBKR010005940.1:0-15653 GCA_014218235.1 Colocasia esculenta | reverse complement strand
TGTTTCAAAACTTCACAAAAATCAAAATATCTCAAAATCCCATAAAAATCAAAATATTTTCAAAAAAAATAAAAAACAAAAAAAATCAAATATTTCCAAACCCCAAACAAAACTAAATATTTCCAAAACAAAAAAAAAATCAAATATTTCCAAAACCCAAGCAAATCAAATATTTCCAAAACTCCAAACAAATCCAAATATTTTCAAAACCCCAAACAAATTCAGATATTCTCAAATTCATAAAAATCAAATACTTTTCCAAAATCACAAAAAATCCAAATATTCCAAAATTCCAAACAAATCCAAATATTCCAAACTCCATAAAAATTTGAATATCAATCAAATCCAAAAATTTCCCCGATGGTATTGCACATGGCAGCATGTCCTCCTTACGCCAGATCAGCTTGATCCCTTGATCATTCGGCTCTCATTTGTTGCACTTTCAACTTTCCAGCCCAAGATTTCATCCACATGGTCAAACAGACCCAAACACAATTGTCTGAAACATGACTGTATGTTTGCTTTAAATGCTTTATTGATGCTTCAAGTCATGCTCCATGCTGCTGCTGTTTTCCATGATGATGTTTGTTATATTGGCTGACAAGTTGTGAGTGCAGGATTCGAGTTGCCTCATCCGACGCACCCAGGCTATCGCTGCCCTCACCATCAAGTTATCTATATTATATTGATTATGCACACCAGGGACCTTGTGGCTCTGAGGAATCTGGGATTTGAGTTCCCCTCTATCAAAAACGATGATTATCCCAGTGGATCCTTAGCCATACGGATAGGCCGTTGCACTGGCTTTTGAGGACGACGGACCCATGCATGAACCACGGTCCTGACTCATCCAGCGTGACAATATTATCCCTGATAAATTTTTATCCCTTTTTAATCTGTTTCATCTTTAGCCCAGCATGCATCCATGCATTTTTAAAATCACAGTGGAATCCACTCTTGCAAGGCAATCTGAGGGCCATCCACGCCTATTTTCCAGCAACTTGAAACATTCCATTCCGAGTCGAGTATCCAACTTCCTTTGTTGTCGCCTCCGGGCAGATTTCCTTCAGAATCCTTTGTTTGGACTTATCCTTTTTATTTTCTTTGTTCCCAGAGATCCACCTGAGGCCGTGGCAGCCCCACACGAAGGTGAAACCTGACGGATTGTGTCCTTAGGTACTTCCCCGATGCTGGAAGTTGATCTCTCCTTCTCTCCCAAGACCCACCTGAGGCCGTGGCAGCCCCACACGAAGGTGAAACCTAACGGATTACGTCCTTAGGTACTTCCCCGACGCTGGAAGTTGGTCTTTTTCTTGCTTTTGTGCCCACGCGCACACCTTTTCTTTCCGTGTCCAAACACTTGTTTCTTTAGGTTCTCCTCCTGGTGGTGATTTCAGAGGATGTTGGAGAAAGCCTCTTATCAGGTGGGTTGTTCGCCAGTTCCGCGCATGTCTCTTTTTAACCTTGACGTCTACTTTTCAGTCCACTCCACTTCACTCCACTGTGCTACGCTGCACTCCATTCACTCAATTACATTCCATTGCGCTTCACTTCGTGTACCTCCGCTGGCTCCCTTGAAAAGCAGACGTCAAGGTTGGGCATCTGTAGACACGCAAATTTTCCCATTGCGGGCAAGTTTTCGAGTTGCGCTGTAACGCCCAAATGACCCTCATTTTGCCCTGAAAGAGTGTTTTTTCGATATTTTTTGAATATCACCCATTTTCCTTGGTGCTTCCCCCAGGAGGGGTCTAGTCGCAAAAGGGCACTCAGCGAGGGAATAGCGACAGTCAAATTTCCGTCGCTAATCTGTCGCCAATCAGCGACGGATTAGCGATGACAAAATATTCTGTCGCTGAACCGTCTCTTAATTCACGGCGCTCGCAGCCACCGCGTTTCTTGAAGAACATTAAAAGGCGTCGGTTTCGGTGGACGCAATTCATGAGCTTTCCGTCGCTAAATCAGTCACCGACCTATCTCTTTATTCGCGTCCGTTCCGGTCGACGCATTTCTGGGAAGAACATTAAAAAGCGTCCACTGTACTGGACGCGATTCAGAAGAGTTGCATCAACGTTTCGTCGGCTGACAGCGCGCAGACGAGTTGGTTGCCTCGAAACCATGCGAGTTTAAAACGCGTCCACTGTACTGGACGCGATTTTAAGGCTGTTCATCAATTCGCACTTATCAAACCGACCTTCTTAAAAGCGACGACTGTCCTGGACGCGATTTTGACCTAGAACCTAAATCTCAACCAGCAGCCTTCTTTCCAAGGAGGGCTTCCATTCAGGTTTGGCCGGGCGTTTTAGAGAGAGAGAGAGTGAGTTTTTAGAGAGAGAAAGAGGGAGATTTTAGAGAGAGGGAGGGGATTCTAGAGAGAGAAAGGGAGGGGATCCTCCTACGGCGGAGCCCTGCTCGTGACGTCGTATGCTTCCTCATCTCCGGCCCCAACGCTGCCGTCTTCCTCTCCATCGCACGCACATCCGGAGGCGGATCGTCGTCTCCCTCCTCTCGTTGTCTCTCCACAGCGCCGTCACGCCGTCCGACCACCTTGGGGAAGCACCCCCACATTTTCCTTCCTCGGACCCCACGTGGTCCTTTAAACTTCTTTTCATTTGGCCCCTACGTGGCGCTTTTTACTTTACACATCGCATGCATGCACACACATCATACCTTTTTTAGGGGTTTATAAAGCCACCAAAAGGTGCGTTATCCCCTTTTCATTTATGTCTTTTGTCTCCATTTTTTAAGGCCTATTTACTACACGCCTTCTAATCCATTTTCACTTCTTATTTTGTTGTCTTTTCTCTTCAGGTACCCGAGCTGAATCTCCTTCGCCGGCCGGCCGGTGGAAGGAGGAGGAAAGAACCCACACCCACATCTTCCCGCTACGCGATCACTCTACGGGTGAAAGGTACATGTCACCTCCTTTCCTACCCGTCCCTACTTTTGGTGCTTTTTAGGAAAAGTACCTGCGATCACGATCCTTGTCTTTCATCCTTTTCGTCATTTTTCTCCACTTTTTCTTTGTGAACCGTGTTCTTCGCCCCCCCTAAAAAGGAGGAGGAAAACGCAGTCTACACCTCTCACACACCTATTCCTCCAACTCCACCATCAGCTCCTACAACACCTCCTGCTCCACAAACCTTCAAGAAGCCTCAAGCTAGACCCATCTCTTCTCCAACACCATTTCCTTCTCAATCCACCTCATCTCCTGCATCTTCTACTCACATACTTCCACCTCCACCTTGTTCTGAGGTGCCTCCAGCATCCTCAGCTGGAGCCTCCTCCTCCTCCTCTGGTCCCTCCCTTGGACCAGTTGATGACCTCCCAACTACTTCACATTCTTTTCTTCATCCTACTCCTCCACCTCTTTCATCACTATCATACTTGAAAGAGCCCAACTTAACTCTCCCTTTATGGAAAAGATAAATGATGAGTTTGAGGAAGGCATTCTCAGGTCTGTGCTGAAGGTTGGGGAGCACATACATAGGGCAGACTCCTCCAATCCTGCACCTAAGAAGAGGAAAATTTCTTCTACATCCTCCATTTCCTCTGAAACTCAATACCCACCTTTGTGGTTTTCCCTCACAGTGGCAACAAAAATAAACCACTGTATAGAGAATATCTCTCAAAGGTTGTTCTTGCAACTATCATTAACCTTCCATTCCTTAATCTCACCGATCATTTGCACACCATTCTACCCTACACTTCTCTTTCCAAATCAGAAAAATCCAGAATATTCTCTCTTGCCCATTCCAAATCTGAAGACCAATGGGGCAAAGGTCACAAGGATCTCTTCAAGAAATTCATTCTTGCCAAATCTGCCAGATTCCCTCCAAGGGACCACTCCCTGACCTTATCAGAATGGTTCAGTATTTATCATAAAGAAATCTGGGCACCCTACATTCAAAAGGAAATCAAAATGATCAGACATTTCATGTTATTCAACAATTACAGATATGTCCATAGACTTCCAGAAGTGCAGCTTAGCCAATTCAAAAAGGCCATTTCAGCTCTGTCTCCGGGTATCTCACACACTTCAGATGTTCAGGTAGATTTTGCTACCCTCCAAGTGCCTGAAGAGATAGCCCTTCCTCAAATCCATTTCCTTGTCATGGAATCCACTGTAGGATCCAGCATCTTTGAGCGTTTTGCCAGAGTAATGGGCAGAATTAGAGTACAGAAAGGCTGCCTGGTTGCTTTTCCTAGATTCCTATTTAGGGAATATCACCAGGGGCATGTAAGTGCTGAAGTTCTAGCCCCAATTCTGTCTGAATGTGAAAGGTTGACATCCTCAGAATGGAGCAGATTCTATGCTTTTTCTGCTCAGCAGCTGTTGACCCTGAATGAAGCTCAGGCCAGGGAAGGCAAACCAGCTATCTCTCCAACTACTTTCTTGGATATGAATTCTATACATCTTGTTAATGACCATTTCAAGTTTGGGAGGAAATGTACAAGGTGTATGTAGCTCTACATAAAGCTCTCAGAGACAATCACAATCACTACCCTGTATCCATGGATCAGTTTCTTACCTGTGCCAGATTTGGGACTCGTTGGTTCGTAAAGATGACTATGGATAAGAATGCCTATGCTGATCTTCTCTACAAGCACCTAGATCTTCATCTCAAAAGGATGACTTCCTCCATGGGACCAACCTACTCTTTGTCTTTTGGAGTCTTTAAAACTCTTTTTGGAGAGCAGGAAGCACAGGCATGGGAAACCATCTCCCATTTTGCTTCTCTTTTATCTCCTGCCTTCTATTTACCTGTACCTCCACAAAGTTAATGAAATCTCCTTCTTTGTGTACTCCTATTTTCTTTCTCTCTTCTTTCTTTGTTCAGATTGTCTTTTTGCTCAATGACAAAAAGAGGGAGAAACTTAGCATGTCTGAAATAAATTCCATTAATTTTTAAGGAAAAAAATTAACATGTCATATCCTCAGACTGATTTCAGATATTTTTTCATCCATACTTATTGTTCAGTTTTGTCATCACCAAAAAAGGGGAGATTGATGATCAATCTGTCCCCATGTAATTTTAATTAATTACATATGTATTTTGGTGATTAACAAAACTAAACTACATTTTATCAATGATATCTAATGAATATGTCATAAGTCTTAAGTACAGTAAAAATACCAAGGTCAAACAAACCAATAAAGGTATGCATTACTTCTCTGAAGCCTTAATCTTTTCAACATGATATTTCTCAGAGTCCATATCGATTTCTGTTGAAGATCATAACGATTTCTTTAGAAAGCGTAACGACTTGCCTGTCATAACGATTCTATAAGTCATTGCAACGACTTCTTTAGAAAGCGTAATGACTTGCCAGTCATAACGATTCTATAAGTCATTGCAACGATTTCTTCAGAAAGAGTAACGACTTGCCAGTCATAACGATTCTATAAGTCATTGCAACGATTTCTTCAGAAAGAGTAACGACTTGCCAGTCATAACGATTCTATAAGTCATCGCAACGATTTCTTTAGAAAGCGTAACGACTTGCTTGTCATAACGATTCTATAAGTCATTGCAATGATTTTTTTAGAAAGCGTAACGACTTGCCAGTCATAACGATTTTATAAGTCATCGCAACGATTTCTTTAGAAAACGTAACGACTTGCCTGTCATAGCGATTCTGTAAGTCATTGCAACGATTTTTTTAGAAAGCGTAACGACTTGCCAGTCATAACGATTCTATAAGTCATCGCAACGATTTCTTTAGAAAGCGTAACGACTTGCTTGTTATAACGATTCTATAAGTCATTGCAACGACTTCTTTAGAAAGCGTAACGACTTGCCAGTCATAACGATTCTATAAGTCATTGCAACGATTTCTTTAGAAAGCGTAACGACTTGCCAGTCCTAACGATTCTATAAGTTATCGCAACGATTTCTTTAGAAAGCGTAACGACTTGCCTGTCATAATGATTCTATAAGTCATTGCAACGATTTCTTTAGAAAGCGTAACGACTTGCCAGTCATAATGATTCTATAAGTCATCGCAACGATTTCTTTAGAAAGCGTAATGACTTGCCTGTCATAACGATTCTATAAGTAGTTATAATGATTTCTTTGGAACTCGCAACGACTTGCTCGTCGTAACGATTCTATAAGTAATTATAACGATTTCTTTAGAACTCACAACGATTTGTGCGCAACAATTTCTTTAAGCGCTCACAACGATTTGCTTTGTACAATGATTTCTTTAATCGCTCACAACGATTTCTTTAAGCGCTCATAATGATTTGCTTTACGCAACGATTTCTTCAGTATTCATAACGATTCCTTAATGAATACAACGATTTGCTTTCTATATTGACTTGTTAAGTGATCATAACGATTTCATCTGTAAACACTTGATCATAACGATTTCATAAGTCATATGGACAATGACTTTATGGTTTATATCGACTTTATGTTTATCTTATCTATTGAAGCGTTGAAAAGTCAAAGTCCTCTCTTATCTATCTGACTGCTGTGCATTTATGAGATCTGAACGTACCTTTGCATGCATGCAGGCGATATCATCTATTTTAGTGCATCTTCTGTCAATATCTTTTAGAAGAAACTATTTAGCATTGTTATTTTGGTGAATATTCTTATCAATGTTTACTGACAACAAGAGACAGCCTAGCTGTCTACCTTTCTGGCATTTAATTTATACATGGTCCTAAAGATGTTCTATCATACAACGTTGGACCATACAGACGGCAGAAGACATTATCTCTTTGCGTGCTCAAATGGATAAAATATTGTTGAAGCTTCCAAGTGTCAAGCAGTCTAACATCTACCAATCTAAGAGACAACGATTACTTCAACGGCCGGATTTCAAAAGAAGATATAAATTCAAGACAGAAGAGATGAATACATTAACGAAGCAGAGATCACTCGTTCAAGCAATTCAAATCTTCTAACAGAATTCTAAGAGCCAAGAACTTCATTCCTTCTCGTGTTGCTCTTTGCTCTCCACTCTGTAGTGAAAATCTTGAGAGAGCTTGTGTAGTTCTGAGAGTGTGCTTAGCTTAGATTCTTTGCTCTCAGTGCTAGTTGCTTCAGATCTTGGCTTGTTAAAAGCTTGATATGTGGGCTTGAATTTTATTCTTTTATCTTTGAGGAGTTTTTCCCTTCGGTTGTGAAGGAAGATCTGGTGATATCCAGGGTGTTGTTTCCTTCGGTTGTGAAGGAAGACCTGATGGTATCAAGGGTGCTGTTTCCCTTCAGTTGTGAAGGAAGACCTGGTGGGGTATCCAGTGTGTTGTTATTTCCCTTCGGGTGTGAAGGAAGACCAGCTGAGCTGGGTGTTGTAGCATCCCTAGGGGGATGTACCCTAGTTAGTAGAATCCTGAGTTGTTGCTCAGGGACTGGACGTAGGACTCCTAAGGAGAGGAGGTCCGAACCAGAATAATTCTTGTGTTGTGTGATTATTTTCCTTGTGTGATTGCCTTTTGAACTAACAGCTACTAACCTCTATCGAAGAACGCTGTTGTGTGAATGTTTTTGATTTACAGGTATTAATAGATTAATTTTAAAAGACCCATTCACCCCCCCCCTCTGGGCTCGTCAACTGGGCAACAGGACGAAGCAAGAGAGAGCAGGGAAACAAAAAGAAATCCCTATCCCTAGGCGATGGCAATCTTCTGCCGCGATGGGCGATGGCTGGCGCGAACATGTAAAAAAGGAAAAAGGGGGAAATAGCTAGTTTGGCGGGTCGGGTTGCCGCGATGGGCAATGGGCGATGGCGATCCCCTGCCGCGATGGGTGATGGGCGATGGCTGACGGGAAAAGGTAAAAAAAGAAAAAAAAAAGGGGGAAATAGCTAGTTTGGCGGGTCAGGTTGGGGGCGCGCAGGAAACTGAAATAGGGGTAGGCGGCGGGTTTGGTCAGAAACCTGCCGGCTTTATATCACCATAGCGTGTCGACGATGTGAACCGGCCATCCATCGCTTACATAGCCGGCGCCCTGCTGTCAACCCGTCGACCGTGTGGTCGCAATTGTCGACAAAGTGTGCATTTGTACCAGTGTGTTCGAACTTATGTCCATAGACACATGCAAGTGGGTGGGCCCATTGAGATCTCACAGTCCTTATATACCATCCTAATATTTACAAACAAGAAGGAAAATATGAGACTACACCTAAAATATATCAAATGTATTGTTTAGATGTGTAGTAATTGTGGAGATGGCGAGAATATTTCTATTGGTACACATGAAGATGACGTGATATAACAGAAGACATATTCTTATTAAACATAAGTGGTAACATAAGTGGAGCTTACCGACTACATCGATCCTATCTTTTTAGATTAAAGGGATGAAATGACATGACTTAATTTATGATGACATGGCTGGTCATTTCTCTTTTATAATTCAGATCGAACACAGCCACTCAGCTACGCTGTTCTATATTTTTCCTTTCGAACATAATTCTCCGACAAAATTTGGACGCTACACAACTTATATATACACGTGGGAACACACGTGCAAAATCGAATACCTCCAGCAGACACGAAAAATAGACTAGTAACAATCCTCCGACAGAACTGGGAATACATCTCCCAGCTCCCAAGCAAGATATGATCTGAGGAGAACAAAAGATACTAATTACAGCGTTTAAAAGTGTTATCCATGGAGACAAAAAAAAAAAAACCGGTCATTACCACAATGTGACCTGACAAAGAATTAGAAAAAAAAATAAAAAAAAACACTCAGATTACGCAGCATGCGCTTACTTTACCAGTCCCAAAGACTAAATTCAGCTTCTTCCTCCTCCAAGACCTGCTGCCCCCTAGTTGCAGCTGCAACTCGGCTGCAAGTACTGGCACCAACATGGGTCGCCCACATTGAGTGCCACGTCGTCCTCGCAGTAGAGTAGCTCCATGTCGGAGGTCCAACACCCATTGCCGGCACCTGTTGTTAGACTGATCGGAGGCACATTCTCGTCCGAGCTGCAAGCATTAACGGCACCAACATGCAGGGTGCTTGATGCATCCGTAAGAACGGGTTCGGTGAGCAGAGTAGCGTTGCAGACGTCGCGCTGTTCCGGCTGTTGGAGAAGAGGCACATGGGAATCGATGGAGGCCGCCTCTGAGTAGTAGTCCATGGCCACTTGTAGGAGTTCATCCCAGTCTGCTCCTAAACCTCCGGTCAGGGGCGAAAAACCTTGGACTTTGTCATCAGATGATGCTGCTATGGAGAAGGGGGAAACCGCAGCAGATGGGCTCACGGCAGGCGGCGCTAGCAAGACGTCCTGTTGCTGTCTCTGTAGCTCGGAGTCGTCCTCCATGATGCCTATCACTGGAGACAGTGCTGCAATCTCCTGCAGCTCCTTAGACTTGGAAGAAGCACGCTGTCCTAGCCCTCTGCGTTGCTGCTGTGCCGGCGACGCTGCGTCTTCACATAGAGGGCTGGCTACCTTCCTCTTCTTGCTGCTGCTACAATTGCCGCCGCCGCCGCCGCCGCCGCAGCTGCACGACGCTTCCTGCAACTGCTCCCACCACGGCGTAACCCACACATCCTTTGCTTCATCGTGCTCTTTCTTCTGGTTACGCACCCTGCACAGGACCATCTCCTGGAAACCGGGCCACTCCAGCTTGTACTCGTGCATCACCCAGTGGGTGTTCACCTTCTCCAACTTCTTGTTGCTTTGGCCCGCCCCGGTCCCAGGAGGCGGCATCTTGAAGGTGAGATGAACCTTGTTCCCGACCAAGACCCCCCGGTGGTAGATGTGTTGGTCGCCGCCGTTGGCGGTCCAAGTGCCGGAGCCCACGGTTCGATCGGGGTTGCAGATGCCGCCGTCGTACTTCTTCCTGCGAGGGGTGAAGCAGTAGAACTCGGTCGAGCCCACGCCGTAGGGGTAGGCGAGCAGCTGGCACACCCGCCATGGGTAGGCACCGTCTCCTCCGTAGAGGTCGACGGTGGGGATGAGGGCGTCGGAGAAGCGGGCCGCTCGCCATCGCCTCCGAGCTTCTGGGAGAGGAACCCCGCCACGAGCTCCTGGTCAGTGGGGCCGAATCGAATGCCCGACGGCAGGAAGCCCGCCAACGTCTTGTCTGCCATGATCCCTCCCTCGGCGACCGGAAAGATCTCAGCTTTCTTGATCTTGACGGGTAGGCGGCCGTGCCTCCTCCTCCTCTTCTTCTGCTGCTGAGAGGGAAGAGAGCAGATTCGAATGCGTTCCTTCCTTTCCTCTACTCTCCAGAGATTAATCTCATTTAGTTCGCAGTCGGAGTAGGATTAGGAAACCCCTCCGTCCCGCCCTGCCATCTGTAAAGTTACGTAACGGTCAACAAAGCAAAGAGTTAAAACTCAGAGGTGCACCAGTTTTAAATATCAGGATCATAGAAATAGAGAATATAGTTTATTTTATTTAATAATATAACTAAGATATTTATATATATAAGAGATAATTACTTTATTTCATTCATTTTCACTAATTTAGTCGTTTGTAAATATTAAATGACTAATAATTATTTTTCTTGCCAATGATTTTAGTTATTTTCCTTTAATACAATACGAAGGATATAATTATGTAAGGAATCAATTCCTATCTCATCAATCCCCGTCATCCGTTAGCTAAGAGAAATGCTAGCTACCCAACCCGAGTAGTCAGCATGAGCTGATTCGGCTGCTTAGCCGACTTGATTGGTCGGCCGCGTGGGTCAATTCTAATAATAGTTTAGAATGATGATGATGATAGTAATTAGTGGTGAAAGTGGTATCATTAATAGAGGAAATAATAGTTGATCAAGGCATCAATTTGGGTAAGGTTATAAGTGATGCCATGCTATTTCATTATCTATTGGTTAAGATCTCGGACTGATCATCAGAAGACGCAATGATAAGAATGAAATAAAAAAGAGATGAACGTCACTGAAAAGTGTCACGTATTACAGACCAAACATTTGTAAGTTTCTTTTTTTTTACTGTTTGGAAAATTTGAAACTATTAATCTTTTTAGTTTCAAACTTTTTATTTGTTCTTGAATTGGAACTTGTTTACATTTTGTAGTTTTTAATTTTAAGTTATCATTCTTTGGGATTTAAAAACAAGTGCATGGGCTTAATATATATATATATATATATTCTAAGAAATAAATATGAAAACTAGAAAAATTGAAATCCTGTATAGCTATTGTAGCTTCGTTTTGGGACTATATATGGCTTCCCAAGGAGCGATGCACTCTCTAGTCAAATCTTCAATTATTCGATCGTATCCACCTTTGTAATATTTTTGTTGAGATTTAAATATAGGTCTTTACAATCGACGTAAATTCAAATAACATTGTGTTATATACATATATATATATATATAATATATATATATATATATATATATTAGATAGATAGATAGATAGATAAAAGTTAGGGTGCAGCGGTGCGGCCCTACCGCAATGTGCTATGTGCGAGCCGTAGGAGCGTGCTGCGGATTGGATCGCCATCTAATAGTGGTTGTTATAGTATGACGGACCCTCACTGCAGTATTGTAGCATCACTCATTATTTATCGAATCTTCAGATTGAAGTGCTACTTTTATATTAAAAATAAAACTTTTATAAATTTTAAAAACAAGACTATGGAGATTTTTCAATAATAATTTATGTGCCTCCAATTTTGAAAAGAAATGAATTTTCTGTAATATTTTACAACAAAGGACAAGTTTCCATAATACTCACTCTTATATGACGGCCTAAGCCTTACTAGGAGTGTAAAAACCGAAGCGAGTTGTTGGTTGCGGTTTAGTTCAAAATATTAAAATTTGGGTCATTGACTCAAACCAAATCGGATTAACATTAAATGGGTCGATAGAATCGGTTTCACGAGTGAACAAAATAGATGGAATCAAGTTTTAGTATTTTTTTGTTACCATTTTTTCTTGTTTTTATTTTCACTAACTTAAAAAAAAAATCCACTGATTTTTATACTTATACTTTCTGCTAATGGATATCAACTTTTAACTATTTTTCACTTTTGGAATATGGTTGTCAAAACTTCTACCGTCTAATCTTTACAGGCTCTTAAATTGTTGATGAAAGGATGTTGCTTGCACTTATAACCAACAAGGATGGTTGAAGGACCTTAGAAGCGATCTCCGAGGAAAACATTTGACACCAAGTCAAGGAACTAAGCGGAACAAGGGTGAATAGTTGGAGAGAGCTTATCGCTTTTTTGTGTAGGTGTGAAAGTCCAAACTTGAGTTTTATCCCCGATTGTCTACTATTCATCTTCTTTTAAGTATGAGTCAAGGGTCCTCCATATATGTTGCCTCTCTCTAATCTATATTGTCTGGTCGTTGGAAGTAGTTGAGGATGCACGCTAGATTAGAACCATCTTAAGTAAAGGATGGAATACCGACTCTATCGGCGTTGCATATATGGGGTCATGCTATCACTATTGATCTCTAGGGCAGAGAAGGCAATTGGACAGATGGACAGACCATCTCTCAATGGAGTAAAGATGTGCTAAGCAGTAAGTTGGACCCTACCCTAACACCGCAAGGCCGTGCGTAGTTACGAATGTCGTCGTGCCGTTGACACCAAAGTGACGAGTCTCACTGAGACTTAGGTCACCTTTGTTGGGTAGAGGTGGGTGATAGGGCTGTTTGGACACGACATGTCCAAGGGTTGCTCCGCCTACTTTGCGTTCGATGCTAGTAGCTCAAGGGGAGGCTAGGCTTTGGTGGGCCGGGTCAACATCCTTCTTTCAGTATGGTCCTAACAAGTGGGGCGATGGCTAAATGCTATATCTGTTTTCCTATCTTTGATGGTCCAAGTGAATAGGCCTTGATGGGTAGGGAATTCTCAACCTGTTCACAAAATATATAATTTTAGCACGCACTCACACACAAAGTTGTTGTCATTGTTTTTCTATTTTATACTTTTAGTGCTCCCTCGAACTGATATATGGAGAAATATTGAGAGAGAAGAAACTTAGATGGAAGGAGGATGATTACGATATTTTTGTAAAACACAGACAAAAATAAGATGGCATTTATTTGTAGTTCAAAAATAATATGAACTGATAATAAATATGTAAGCAAATAGTGCATGAATAATACTTTGAAAGTTCACTTGCTTGATTGCAAGTTTAATTCTTGTGCTTGAGTAGATTGTGAAAAGGTAAAATGTTTAGACAAATTGGAGCTTCTAAAATCAAATCCAACTTAAAAAATTCAATTAGTCATGTTTCTTATTTCATTAATCTTCATTCCCAAAAATGTTTGTGGGGATATTGGGACATGCATTGGTTGAGAACACATTCTCTTATCTCTTTAAGTCTATTTCACCAACACATCACCTAACTATTTTCAAGGTTCCCATTCATTTTGTTGGGAACCCAACATTCTCCAAGCAAACAAGTATCAATGTCATGAGAGTAATATTTGGTGCGAATGAAGTAAACAAGAGTATGCTTTATCTAACGCATGCACTATATATATGTGATTGGCCCCATATGAAGAGTGAAAAGGTGTGAGACATTATATTTATGGATTTAAGTATCTTAAGCTATTATATACTATCCGAGACTAACCGAAACGGGGGAAAACAAAAGAATGTGCTTTGCCTATTCAAAGCTTATCTTATTTGAGGCTACCATCTCTTGTATTTTAAAGAACACCATGTAGTGGCCTCATCCGCACGCGACGACAGCCCCGCGAGAACCCACCACCATCTTTTAGTGGGCGATGGAGTGCAGAAAGCCCATGAGATAATCCAGCCCTTTACCGCCCATGGACGCTTTGATTGTTCGAGGCTCTATTCAACCTCTCTCATGATCAGTTCCTTAGCTGGTTATTTTATAATTCGGAACACAACCACTCATCTACATTTTTTTTTTTGATAACGAGGAAACGACAGCCCCGCGAAAACCCACCACCATCTTTTAGTGGGCGATGGAATGCAGAAAGCCCATGAGATAATCCAGCCCTTTACTGGCCCATGGACGCTTTGATTGTTCGAGGCTCTATTCAACCTCTCTCATGATCAGTTCCTTAGCTGGTTATTTTATAATTCGGAACACAACCACTCATCTACATTTTTTTTTTTGATAACGAGGAAACGACAGCCCCGCGAAAACCCACCACCATCTTTTAGTGGGCGATGGAATGCAGAAAGCCCATGAGATAATCCAGCCTTTACCGGCCCATGGACGCTTTGATTGTTCGAGGCTCTATTCAACCTCTCTCATGATCAGTTCCTTAGCTGGTTATTTTATAATTCGGAACACAACCACTCATCTACATTTTTTTTTTTGATAACGAGGAAACCTCGCCCCGTGTGGTTTAGTAGGCTCAAGTATTGGTGTTCGTGGGCCCCAAGGTCAGAATCTAGCAGCCCCTAATTTTCATGTACCTATATCGCCCTCACCCTACTTGATCGGGAAAACTCGGAGCCTACACCCCTCGAAAATTGAGTGCAAACCAGCTAAGCCCCTCCCCCTGGAGTCGAACCCAAGGCCTCCCACCCGCAGGTGAGCGACCTTGCCATTCGACCCACTCGGGGTCCTCTACCCATCTACACTCTTCTATATATAATATTTTTCCTTGGTAGGTAATTCTCCGATAAAATTGGTATGCTACAGAATTATATATGTGGGAACACAGAATAACGGACAAATTAAGTGGGGATACTTGTCCCAAGCAAGATATCATCTCAGGAGAAGAAATTAAGAGAACTAATTACAGCGTTTCAAAGTGCTATATCCATCAAGACAAAAAAAAATTACCGGTCATGACCAGAAAAGGTCAAAAAGAATCAAACAATTACTCATCAGATTACAGCGTGCACTCACTTTAACAGTCCCAAAGACAAAATTCAGCTACTTCCTCCTCCAAGCACTACAACAAAGTTGGCCAGCAGTTTATATTTATGGCTTTGAATTTCGTAAGAATAAATAGAACAATAGTTATAATTTTTTATTTTGCAGTGTCAATTTTATGGACTCCTTTTATAACTATAATGCGACAATTTTTTTTTTTTAAAATGAGAAGATATCAAAAAACGTACGTAAATTAAAACCCAAGAAAGAAGCCGCCAAACTTTTAACGTAAAAATCATCCCCTCAAAATCGAACCCCCTTTTCCCCCATCTCAAAACCCACAAAACATCCTCACGTCGCTATCTGGAAACCTCTTTCCCCCGTCTGAAAACCCCAAATCCCTACATCCACCGCCATCTCCAACCCCTACCCAGACCAATCTCTGTGTATCTGAGCATAATTCTCCAATGCGGACACTGGTGGCACTGTACTCAATGGCGGTGGCTGGACAGGAATTCTGGTCTCTGGATGAGGGTATCTTAGTGGAGTACATTAGGACAATGTCGGCGCTCCAAGAGGTGCTTGGCAACCACATCGGGGACGACGAGTTCACCATCAAGGAGGTCGGCGACGGCAACCTCAACTTCGTCTACATCGTGCTCATCCTTGCCAGCTCAGTCATCATCAAGCAGGTGCGCCTCCCTCCTCTCCTCTACTTCCTCTTTCTATTCTTTCAATTTTTCACTTTCGGCAGCTATCTTCACTTCCTTATTTTTCATTATGTCGCTGTTTCTCTTGTTCTTCCATCTTGGCACAACTTCCTCCTCAATCCGTTAAAGCTTCAACTATAGTTTCATCTCTTTTGTGTTTGGTATATTGATGCGTAAGTGTGCACTAC
>JACBKR010005939.1:0-15476 GCA_014218235.1 Colocasia esculenta | reverse complement strand
TAGTGGTAGCCCGATCTTAGATCGATCTTGGAGAAGTATTGTGCACTGGAAATCTGATCAAACAGCTCATCGATGTGGGACAGTGGGTACTTATTCTTTATTGTCAACTGATTTAGCTGACGATAATCAATGCAGAGTCTCAGAGTTCCATTCTTCTTTCTGACAAATAACATCGACGCACCCCACGGGGATGTGTTGAACCTGATAAAACCTTGATCTAACAACTCTTGGATCTGCCTTTTCAACTCTTGTAATTCAGTAGGGGACATGCGATATGGAGCTTTGGATACGGGGGCTGACCCAGGGAGTAACTCTATGGTGAAGTGTACCTTCCGTTCAGGTGGTATACTAGATAAGTCTTCTGGAAAGACGTCGAGATAGTTTCTGGCTATGGGGATTTCTTCTAGAGTGGGTTTCTTCTTTTTAGTTACCATAACCGAAACTAGGAAAGCATCACAACTCTAGTTGATCAACTTGGAAGGTCTGATACCACTAAACTGTCAAGCCTCAAGAATTTCGCAGCGAAAAAATTAGAGATTAAAATCAATATTCTGAGACGTGAACAGTCGGCAAATAAGCATCTAGCTAGCAGGCATTAGATGTGTAACAACACATGCATAATAATAGGGCCCAAATAATGGATGCAAACTAATGTATTCAAATCTCAAACACTTTGTTTCATCTCAAAATAGAACTAATACATACTCTTTCATTGTTGAACTACAGGACTAGGACTCAATAAAGGAAAATTACAATAGTCGAGAGAACATTTTGATAGCATAACAGCGTGATTACACTTTAGTTAAATCCTTACATTAATGGCTTAAGTTCATGATTATAAAGTCACACTCACAAGAATGAAACGAGAAAGAAAATGCACGCTATCTCCAGGGAACTTCAATGGTACAACCAACTCGGTCTCCATGAGGGAATCCACAGAGTACAGAGATTTATAGAGGTCTTAGAGGAAAGGTCCCTAGTCTGCCAATACAGAATGACCAGCAAAGAGTTTCCAATCCCCCAACAGGGGCTGCCTATTTATGCAAGAGGTAGTGTAGAACGTTCCTCATCTCACAATCCACTGGTTTAAAACAAGCGGAAAGCAAGTAACATGATGACACATTATATACATGTAATTACTTCAACATGATTTGCAGTATTTTAAGATGATGTTCATTCACTTTAACAAGCTAGATCATGAAGATGAACATATCAATCTTAAGAGGAATAGATCAAGCAATTAAGAACAATTAGAAATAACTTTTAGATCTTCATGTCTTTCTCCTGGGTTAACAGGTTTTAAGCCACTGGACAAACTGAATAATGCTTCTATAAAGCATAGCATGCAAGATTAACACTTTAGACTGTAAAAACAGGTCTCAAGTAGGCTTTCAAATACACGACGGGTCATCTGTCACCTATTACAAAGGCTTAAATAGTTAAAATAGTTGTACAGTTGATCTTCTTAATCGCGACGGGGTTACCTGTCGCATTCAAATCATGACGGGTCAGTCAAACGCGTTCTAGATAATCGATGTACACAATCGATTATTGAATAGAAATGCGATGGGTATGGCCTGTTGATCAGATTGCAAGCTCAGGGGGTGAATGGATTGCTAAAAATCCGTCTTAGAAATATTTTGTGACAAAATAACTTTAGACATACTAAACGAAACAGTTAGAGTGAATGAGCAGTGAATAAGGAGATGACAGCAATCACATGAACAACAAAAATTTTATCCTGCTTCAGATCTCCTATCATAAGGAGTCCTACATCCAGTCCCCAAACAACAACTTGGGATTTCACTAACCAATGATATAGTCCTCTTCAAGGACACTTACACATCCAGCACCTGGCCTTCTCTTAACTACATGAAGAGGCAATACACCACCTGTTACAACAGGTCTTCCTTTCTACAAAAGGGAAAGAACCACCTACTAACCAATAGGTCCTCTCTCACAGACGAAGAGGAGCACTTAAGCAAGAGTAAGGAAATGATGGCCCCTAGATCAAGCTACTATCAACAATACACTGCTTGATCTGAGGCGGAATCTGAGAGACTAAAAGAATTACACTGAAAAGAGGATCTCTCAAATCTAAAACAAGCTCTCACACTCTAGAGGAAAATGGAAAAACATTGCTTTGTGAGAACTAAGAGCAAGAGTCTTTTTCTCAATGAAGGAGCGAGATCTTCTGTCTTTCTATGCAGGAAAAAGGATGATCTTGCATTCATCAACATACTTCTATTTATCTTCACTTTTAAGAAGTATCGCTAAAGTGTCCACTGTCTCTCATCTTGAAACGTGTCGCCTAACAGTTGTACCAAGTCCAACGTAAGCCCGGAAATCCGTTGATAATAAATGCTTGGATAGAGACATAGTGAGAGGGAGATCATATGTATATCTTTTATACTCATGTCAACACGATCTGTCCAATGTTGTAAGCGTGTGTGACTACCGGAAACCTGCAGAAAATAAATGCTGGAAGATAGACAACTCAAATGTATCTAAACTGTCAGTCAATGTCACTGGCCATACTGTAAGAGGATATACTAAAAAGGAAATGTCATTCTGTCATCATTTAAAGTTCTAGTTGATATGCCATGAAAATGGTTACCAGTAAAAGATGACGTGCATAGATACCGTATCCATGAAACAATAAATGCCTTAGTGCAAGGGATACACGACAATGTGCAAGAAATTTGAAATGCTCAGTATTTCAAAATTAATTTGAAAGGAATTGTGAGGAAAAAATATGATTAACACAATTTTATCATATTTAATGAGACCTTATTTGAAAACCAAATCAATATAATAATTGTAAAGGTCATTATCAAGGTATCAAAGTCCAAAACATAATTGATGTTTGAAGAGAGTCGATGTTCAGAGATAATCGATGTCTAAAGGATAGTCGATGTATAAACATAATCAATGTTCATAGGGAGTTGATGTTCAAAGACAGTCGATGTCCAAAGGATAGTCGATGTCTAAACATAATCGATGTTCCAATGAAATCGATGTTCAGAGATAGTCGATGTCCAAAGGATAGTCGATATCTAAACATAATCGATGTTCCAATGAAGTCGATGTTCACAGACAGTCGATGTCCAAAGAATAGTCGATGTCTAAGCGGAATCGATGTTCATAGGGAGTCGATGTTCAAAGACAGTCGATGTCCAAAGGATAGTTGATGTCTGAACATAATCAATGTTTAAATGAAATCGATGTGAACATAATCGATGTTAAGTGAAATCGTTGTGAGCGTAATCGATGTGAACATAATCGATGTTGAGATGTAATCGATGTGTAAGTGAAATCGATGTTTTGAATAATCGTTGTTGAAAAGTAATCAATGTTGAATGTAATCAATGTTGAAATGTAATCAATGTTTAAGTAGACGTAATTGATAAAAAGGTAATCGATGTTGAAGCATAGTCGATGTTGGAATGTAATCGATGTTTAAATGTAATCGATGTTTAAATGAAATCGATGTTAAATGAAACCGATGTCAGAATAGTTGATAAAACATAATCGATGTTGAAACATAGTCGATGTTTAAGTAGAATAATTGATGTGCTATTAAAATAGTAGTCGATGTGAACTTAGATAAATCATATGCATTTGAGAGTAACCAACTTACAGAGTTTACTTTATTTGATACCTGTTGACAAACTTCAGAAAATTATGTAGTCAAATATTTCCATGGTTTTTGTTTATCACCAAAATAATGGAGATAGGTTGTTCATCATGGCTGACGCATTCATGCAACACTCTATAAATACGAAATGAACATGAAAACCAAGGGCATGAAAAATATGAAATCACGACGCATCGTCAGGTCACGTTTTTGAAGTGCACTGAAAACCATGCAGCATACAATTTGATGTAATCAGATCTTGTCAGAACGAAACTAAAACATGACGGTCCAGGCTGTCACCTTTAAGGTAATCATGATGGGTTAGCCTGTCACGATACCAGTGTATAAAACGCGACGTCTAGAGTGGTCGCGTTTTAGGGTTCAAACCGAAAACAATGAAAAACGTTGCAACCATGCATGTAAGGCCTATAACTCGAGATCTAGGGCTTGGGACAAAAGTATGAACATGAAAGTTGTAGAGTATGATGAGTAGAAGAGAACTATTTTTTTGGTTGACTCAATTGGTCTTGGGATGCGCAAATCATATCATGAACACTAAAACCCCTAATCATGCGCGATGTTTGGAAAACGCTTAATACTCGATGCATGCTTGATGGAAATTAAGAAAAATAGGTGCATATGAAACTAGACTTGATGAAATTTAACATGGTATATTATTTGCACATGTTTGGCCGAGAACACCTACCTTTGATTGATCCTAGAGGAGTCTTCTGCAAGTCTATGCAGAACATAGGTTGGGGAAGAGAGCGCCGGTTGGGGGCGGTCTCCACCTCCTCTAGTGCTCTAGCTCTTTCCTCATGACCCCAGCAAGTTGGTAACTTGTCCCCAAGGGGTTATCACGAGTATTCAAATGTTTAGGGTTTTTTAGAAGTTCTAATGTGTCTAGGAAAGTAGAGCTCCGAGTTTTGGTTAAGCTCTTCCCTATTGTGAGGATTTCCATCCAAATTAGAGTAGGAGAACCATTAGGAAACTCCCTAATATAGTTGTGCACGAATTTGGGTTGCTATGTAAGTCTAATTGCCTTTGATTTTGTCCTAATTGACCCTTTCCATTTTCTGCTCAATTAGGGTTATGAATTTTTTGGATTTCTTCTTGTTTGGTTCTTGTTCTTTGGGCTAAGAGTGTATGTTTGGCCCAAAAATTATCCACTAGTTGTATTGTCTTATTAGAAGACTAACCATGGGATTTATTTCAGTTTAAGCTCACCTTTCGCACATACGATCATGACGCATATGCTTTAACCCTTTTGATAATTATTAAATATTATTTCTAATTTATATTTTATTTTTAAATCACTAAATTTTCGAGGTGCTACAAAGGTCCTTCCACTTGAGATGGCATATGAGTCCTGGGAAAATCAACAGGTCTGTTGACCGGAGAAGATGAGATTAGGTGAGTTCTCACAAGTTGGGTGAGGTCAGTCACCATGGTCTGCAAACTGCCCAATTCAACCTTCATATTCTTACGCTCATGTTTTACTTCACACTGGAGTTTTCCTTGAACATTGTGCCTTTCTATAACAGGCTCTAAGTCATGTTGTATTGTACATAGAAGTTCTCCTTGAGCATTGAGCCTTTCTATAACCGGCTCTAAGTGAACACAAACTTTTAGTTGTTTGTTTTTCTTGTGACCTTTCTTGTGGAGGGAGGTACAATAATGTCAAGGATAGGAGAAGCTTCTTTGTCAGGTGTAACACAATTTCTGATATCAGCATCAATAACAGGTGCTTCATCAATAATTACATCATCAACAAGTCCATCAATGGGGATCCCACCTTCAAGTTGACTGACAAAGGCATCATCATCAGATGCATCTTCTACTAATCCTTCCATAAACGTACCCTTATGAACATTTTCTATAGGCTCCCTCTGAACTGGTGCCAAAATGGATTCTTCAGTAACTGTTTCTAAGTTTCCCATCTGCAAATCGTCTGGGAAAAATTCTTGATGCCCCCTCTCAACAGAAGCTACCTCTACATGAGTATCAACTGAACCAACATACATTTCTTGTGCAATAGCAGTCTCCACAATAGGTTCAGTCACAATGTTTTCTTTTTCTGGTTGCACTGAAGACTCAATAGTTTCAATGTGCTCAGGAGGTATATCCACAATTCTTCGATTAGGAATAACAGGTGCAGCTGTCTCTGAACACACAACATTAGACTCAACTGCTTAAGTTGAAGGAGCTTCTGTACTGAGATCAGTTGCCAAAATGGCCTCTCCTGCTCCCATAGAGCCCTTGGACCACACATTACTAGACAGAATGAATCCACTTTTCTTGAGATTTCTGGTTCTAATGGGCCGGCCCATTCTTTCTAACAATTCTCCTTCCTGGTCTACTTAAAAATGATGAAAAAAATTTGTGAGTAGATGAGAATAGGGAAGTGAGACTGCCAACTTGTTCTTAACATCCTAGATGAGCTCTGCTGCATCTTTCATCTTCCCAACAATGATCTGTGCCATGTTCACCTTTGATTCTGCACTGCCCAGAACATAACATCTGCATCCCCTTTTGTGCATTGAGAAAAGCTAGCACCACGAGGTACTAAGATTTGATAGATAATAAAATGTAAGAGTCTGTTGAAAGCAGTAACTGATTGATATCAATCTTACCTTCTTTAAGCTTATATGTGTTGGCCAGCTAGCTTGGCAGCTCGATAACCTAGAGGGGGGGTGAATAGGTTTTTCTAACTTCTGAAACAGAAAACTTAAGACAGAAAATTATCACTTGAAAGTTTGGTTAGTTTAGTGTGATAAAGAGTAGCAGTGCGGAAGCAAATAAACAATCACACAAATGAGACAAGGAATTTATCCTGGTTCGGCCCTTCCCACATGGAAGTCCTACGTCCAGTCCCAAGCAACCTCTTGGGATTTCACTAACCAAGGGTATAGTCCCCTCAAGGACACTACAACACCCAGCACCCCAGCTGGTCTTCTCTCTTTCCTGGGTAAGAAGGTAGCCCACTTCTTTTACAGGCTCAGAAGCAAACCTCCTGGTACAAACCCCAGTGTGGTTCTGCTAGACACAAACCCCTAGCTAGGTCTACACTGTATACAGTCCTACAGCTGGACAGAAATCTTTTTAGAAAAGAAAGATCAGACCGAGAGCTATTACGAGATGAACACTTAAGAACTAGCTCACAGTCACAAAACTCTCCCAAAAATTACAATGAGCGCAGAGAGAGAGAATGAAGAGAGAAAAGAAAGCTTGAAGGCTTGAATGCTTCAGATGCTTGAACTTCTTCTGGGCTCAGGCTCTTTCTCTCTTTTCCTTTGAGTGTATGTGGCGTTCAGGTCCCTCACTGGTTGTACACTCCTTCAAAGATATTCAGGAAGGCTCTCTCTTCTTTCTTCAGCCTTGCTTCATCTTTTATATGAGAGGCTTTTGAATAGATCCATGGAGAGATCCATTGGAGCTCTTCTAGACGTTGTTGATCTTCTCTTCATTTGTTAATCAGACTCTGGTGGTCTTCGAGGTCTGTAAGCATAGAAGAGAGTGTTAGCATAAAAGAGTGTTTATAAGATACAGTGCATGCTACTGTGTTTCTGCTATCATGATAAAATAGCAGTTCATATCTTTTTCTGACACGACTCTGAGATATGCATGCAGCTTTTTGTCAGAAGATATTGACTTTTCATTTAAGCGCCAAAAACACTTCAGAGCAAATCGATGTTTAAGTTACTTATCAAATCGTTATACTTATAAGACTTAACAAATCGTTATGAATCTTAACAAAATGATGTGAGAAGCAAATTGTTATGGCACTTATCAAATCGTTGTAAGAACCAAATCAATATCAGAGCAAATCGTTGTTCTCACTTATGAAATCGTTATGCGAGCAAATCGTTATGAGCCTTAACGAATCGTTATGAGAACCAAATCGATATGTGAGCAAATCGTTGTTCTCACTTATGAAATCGTTATGCGAGCAAATCGTTATGAGCCTTACGAGTCGTTATAGAAGGCAAATGATGTGAGGGCAAATCGTTGGGCTCACTTATCAAATCGTTGCACGATAAAATCGATGTTTCACTTAACGAATCGTTACACGATCAAATCATTGTGTAACTTATGAAATCGTGTTAATGAAATTGATGTGGCACTTTTGAATAGAAATCGATGTATATTGAATGAACATCGATTTAGCATTTTAGTGCGCCTTAAAATAATCATAAATATTAATGAAACAATCTAATCATAAATTTTGTTAGCACCAAAATATGAAGGTAATAAAGAGTGGTTCAACAATCTCCCCTTTTTGGTGATGACAAAATTTATGTGAATTTTCTGACACAAATATATGAAGCATAGAAAATACAGAAAATTCATAGAATATACAAATTCTCCCCTTTTTGTCACTAACCAAAAAGGAAGGATCTTACCATGCATTCTCTCCCCTTTGAGAAAATTTCTTACCATTGAGGGGTTCACAATAATAGATATTCAATGAATAACTCCCCTTAGTGAAGGCTCCCCCTGAGCATGAGACTCCCCCTTAATGTGAGGCAAGTCAGATCTTGTTGCTCTTGACCTTATACATGTTGATTGTCAAGTCTTCAAGATTTTAACTGCATACATCTTAACAGTAAACTTGCAAATATTGTTAGTAGCAATTAAAAAAAAATCAATATTTATGACTACTCCCTCTTCAGATGAGATTTGGATGAAGAGTTGGCAGTCACTCTTGCCTTGAGCATCCTTGATCCTGATGCTCCAAGGCTACCCTGCAAACAACTTATTCAGAAATAGGTACCTAAATTTTTTGGGTTCTGATTGTTAGATGCATGAAAATATCCTTTCGGGATCCATACTAGGTGCCTTGTTGTGCAGGTGTTTACAGTGTGTCCTAATTTATTGCAATGAGAACAACAATGAATGTAATCTATTTTGCAGTTTAGAACACAATTTTTAGAAACCTTTTTCTTTGATAAGACTTGTTCATTTCAGAGGCCTTTTTCTGAGGTATTTTGGTTTCTTTTACAAATTTTGGCAAAGGATATTTTTCTATATTTATGGCTTGTTTTTCCTTTTCCAGAGGAATATATCCAAGCCCTTGTTTATTATTTCCAGATTTTGATCCTCTTAAGCATAGAGCTAGAGATGTTTTTCCTTGAGTTAATTTCTTAACTGATTCTTTTAAATACATATTTTCTTCAGTTAGAGTTTTTAATTTTTCTTATAACTCTAACTTCTCATTATTCTTTTTCAAATCTTCATTTAAAAGATGATTATTATCTTTACTAACCTTTAGTTGTTTTTCCAATTGTTCCATTTCTGATTTAAGATCAGAATTAGTATTTTCCAAACAAGTAAGGTTGTTCTTGATATTTTTCAATTCTTTTACAACAACCTTGTGTTTATCATAAAGTTCATTAAAGACTTCTTCCAAGTCTTCAGATTCTGACCCTGAATTTGTGCATGAATTAAAAAATGAGTCAGAATGTACCTCATCTAGTCCTACCATGAGGACTAGATTTACTTGCTCTTTCTCTGAACTTGAGCTTGATGAGTCTGAGCTTGTGTCCTCTTCATTTTCCCAAGCAGCCACCATGGCTTTTCTTTTGAACTTCTTGTGCTGCTTCTTGAACTTTTCGGTTTGACCAGTCTTCTTGAGTCTTGGACAGTCGGTCTTAGATGTCCAGGTTTTCTGCATTCATAGCAGATTGGTTCTTTCTCCTTTTCCTCTTTCTTTGGATCCTTCTTGACCCATTTTTTTCTTCATTAAAATCTTCTGAAGTTTGGACAGTACTTCATCAACATCATTGTCTTCAGATCCTGCAATTTTTTAGCTAGAGAAGAAGTGGAAGGAGCAACTACCACTTTAAGAGCATTAGTACATTTCTTCTTAGATGAGCTTTCAGATAATCGCTCCATTATTTATTCATGTGCCATGAGAGAACCTATTAAATTATCAATCGACAATTTGGTTAAATCATGGGCTCTTCAATAGCAGTTACTTTAGGTGTCCATAAAATAGTTAAAGACCTAAGTATCTTCCTAACGGTTTCTCATTAGAAAGAGTTTTACTAAGAGAGCTTATCCTAGTTTGTTTCACTTTATCTGTTCCTTCATAAGTTATCTGCAGTTTATCCATATTTCTTTTACAGATTTACATGCGAAACTCTACTAAATTCCTTTTTGGATAAAGCACAACATAAATAGTTCTTAGCTTTGAAATTTAATGATAATTTATTTTTATCTACTGTTGTAATAGCAGTAGTACCTTCAGCAGGAACAATAACATAATCTCCTACCTCAATACCTGCCACAGATCAAAGTCTGTGCCTCGAATGAAGCATTCCATCCTCATTTTCCAGTATTGGTAGTCCTCTCCATCAAAGAATGGAGGTCTGGTGACTGATTGACCTTCACATATCCTTGAGCTGCCATGGATCTTTGCTTAAGATCGTTGGATCTTCTTTGAATGTTCAGAGACCCTCTCTGATACCACTTGTTGGCCCGGCTAGCTTAACAGCTCGATAACCTAGAGGGGGGGGGAATAGGTTTTTCTAATTCTGAAACAGAAACTTAAGATAGAAAATTATCACTTGAAATTTGGTTAGTTTAGTGTGATAAAGAGTAGCATGCGGAAGTAAATAAACAATCACACAAATGAGACAAGGAATTTATCTTGGTTCGGCCCTTCCCACATGGAAGTCCTACGTCCAGTCCCCAAGCAACCTCTTGGGATTTCACTAACCAAGGGTACAGTCCCCCTCAAGGACACTACAACACCCAGCACCCCAGCTGGTCTTCTTCTCTTTCCCTGGCAAGAAGGCAGCCCACTTCTTTTACAGGCTCAGAAGCAAACCTCCTGGTACAAAACCCCAGTGCGGTTCTGCTAGACACAAACCCCTATCTAGGTTCTACACTGTATACAGTCCTACAGCTGGACAGAAATCTTTCTTAGAAAAGAAAGATCAGACCGAGAGCTATTACAAGATGAACACTTAAGAACTAGCTCACAGTCACAAAACTCTCCCCAAAAATTACAATGAGCGCAGAGAGAGAGAATGAAGAGAGAAAAGAAAGCTTGAAGGCTTGAATGCTTCAGATGCTTGAACACTTCTTCTGGGCTCAGGTCTTTCTCTCTTTTCCTTTGAGTGTATGTGGCGTTCAGGTCCCTCACTGGTTGTACACTCCTTCAAAGATATTCAGGAAGGCTCTCTCTTCTTTCTTCAGCCTTGCTTCATCTTTTATATGAGAGGCTTTTGAATAGATCTGTTGGAGCTGCTCTTCTAGACGTTGTTCATCTTCTTCATTTGTCTTAATCAGACGCTGGTGGTCTTCGAGGTCTGTAAGCATAGAGAGAGTGTTAGCATAAAAGAGTGTTTATAAGATAACAGTGCATGCTACTGTGTTTCTGCTATCATGATAAAAATAGCAGTTCATATCTTTTTCTGACACGACTCTGAGATATGCATGCAGCCTTTTTGTCAGAAGATATTTGACTTTTCATTTAAGCGCCAAAAACACTTCAGAGCAAATCGATGTTTAAGTTACTTATCAAATCGTTATACTTATAAGACTTAACAAATCGTTATGAATCTTAACAAATCGATGTGAGAAGCAAATCATATGGCACTTATCAAATCGTTGTGAGAACTAAATCAATATCAGAGCAAATCGTTGTTCTCACTTATGAAATCGTTATGCGAGCAAATCGTTATGAGTCTTAACGAATCGTTATGAGAACCAAATCGATATGAGAGCAAATCGTTGTTCTCACTTATGAAATCGTTATGCGAGCAAATCGTTATGAGCCTTAACGAATCGTTATAGAAGGCAAATCGATGTGAGGGCAAATCGTTGCGCTCACTTATCAAATCGTTGCACGATAAAATTGATGTTTCACTTAACGAATCGTTACACGATCAAATCATTGTGTAACTTATGAAATCGTTGTTAGTGAAATCGATGTGGCACTTTTGAATAAAATTGATGTATATTGAATGAACATCGATTTAGTATTTTAGTGCGCCTTAAAATAATCATAAATATTGATGAAATCATCTAATCATAAATTTTGTTAGCACCAAAATATGAAGGTAATAAAGAGTGGTTCAACAATACTAGTTCCAATGATAATGAGCCCCTTGACATGAATATCTACTGAATTTGCGAGATTGTGACCTTCTTCGGAACATTCAAATAATTCTTCCAATAAATCAAAGGTTATCCTTATGTGCTTACCTTTGACAGAAGATATCATGTGTTGCTTCATCTTCAGATTGTAGGCAGGTGTAGAAGCTCTCACTAGTTGAGGGTAACTAGGTTCAGAACTTGTGCATAAACATGTCCACTTCATTCTTTCTAGGAATTCCACAATACTGACCATGCCATGCTTGTTCAAGTCTAACACATCTACAACCTTGTTCCCGCAGATCTTGATCTTGACTGACTGATACCTCTGGAGTTGATCTACCGTGATGAACTCTACACTATAACTCCCAAATTATGGGAACTTCCTGATGTGGCCATGAGAATCAAAAAAGAAAGAATTCTTGGAGCTCGCATGAGGTAGGAGAGTAAAACCCCTCAAGAAATTTGAGTGGAAATGAGTGAGAATCTTTGAAAAGAAGAGAGAGTCTCTTTCAAACTCGTGAAACCAAAAGAGGGTTTCGTGGAGCTTGGAGTCAAAAGGGGACGAAGAGAGAGAGAATTGATAGTGAATGGGTTACAGCTCATAGAATAGTGTTACACCTGGCATTGCCGTTACGCCAAACATTGTTGGGGACAAAAGCCTCCAGCGACTACCAGATGTAGATCTATAGAGGAGAAAGGGGGTAGGTGGAACCAATGTCCACCGGAAGGCCACAGACCAACCCACCTCCACCACAAATAGAAGGAAATCACAACCAGCTTAGGATAGTCCACTTGAAGCAAGCATTCTTCAGAAAACGGCAACCCTGCGCTCCTCTTCGCAGCACCGCGATGAGAAGTCTTTTGCTATTGCATGCCTTTTTGGAAGGCCATTAAAGCCAATGACGCTCACGGGTGATCTGCGGCTGTGGTAGAATTGACATTTAGAGAGATGAAGATAACAGAGGTTAACGACAAAGACTGAAAAATAAAATCCACATAAAGCAAGGACTACGTGACGCAGAAAAATGTTGATAAGGATGGTATAACTCTACATCCTTATCAGAGACTAACAATTAATTTGTTCAAAAGAATATTACATGCATAAATATCTAAATCCTAATCAATGCTATTAGCAATGTGGAGGACCACTCCAATATATAGTTTTTTTTTTCTGACAGTCCACCACGAATTAAATCACCAATCAGCGGTTACATCAATTTCTATTATGGGATTGCAAGACGACAGACGTGGATTGTTATTTCACATTTGTTTTGTGCTTCGTGTGAGGCATCGGCGGGCCGTGATGTGTTTGTCGCTCTTCCCCAATTTGGTGGCACTCTTGATCGGCCTTTAAGTCGTGGGGGGCGACTTCAACAATGTTCTGTCCCCGACAGAGAAAATTGGCGGAAAACATGGGTTATATTAACTCGATGATTGATTTTTAGGGCTTCATTGCAGCGGCTGGCCTTGTGGATGCAGGCTTCTTTCACATGGTCTAACAAACAGGCCGACGCTGGTTGCATCCGTGCCCGTTTGGACAAAACTCTCTTCAATTATCATGCTTGGGCCAATTCTATGCATCTTCTTTCAGTCAAGCATCTACTACTGGGGGACCCCTCGGATCATTCGCCGCTTCTTTTCACGTTTTCCACCATATATACCCCATTAATCTACGTATTAGAAGAGAAAGCTCATACTTCTTAATTAGGATTCCTTAGGTGATGGGACAAGGAGCACTTTGGAAATATATTGGATGTCATACACACAGCAGATGATGCTGTTGCAGTAGCTGAAAATTCATTTGATATTGACCCAGTGAGGTCAACAGGATTTCACTACATGTTGCCCAAGCTGCTTTTCGTTAAAGCCTACATCGTGAAGAGCTTTAAGGCCCGGCTAAATTGGTCGCAACAAGGGGACAAAAATCTTAAATTTTTCCACCTGCAGGTTCAGCAAAGGCACAGCCGCATGTCCATTCACCAGCTCGAGTTGGCTAATGGGGAGTGATGTGAGCATGCGGAAATTTTGAAGCAGAAAGCGGTGGAGTTTTTCACCTAATACTATAGGAGTGTTCACAGTTCAGTTCCATCCGATTTGGACCATTTTTTTAGAAAATCTAACCGAACGAGTTTAAAGCACCGGTTCGGTTCGATTGAACTGAAAATGAAAAAAATATACTTTTAAGGGAGGTTTTGAGCATCGTGGTAAGAGATGCTACTAACCACTACGCTATTGTTACTTATGATATATTATTTATATTATATATACTATTTTTTTGTTCATATCGATTCTCCAGTCTCAAATCGAATTGAATTGTGATACCTTCCAAACCGAATCTATCGATTCGTTCGATTTTTTGGTTTGGACTATTTTATAAACACCCCTAACCAACACTTTACTTCGGAGGCACACTCTATTGATTAGGAGTTGACTGGGTCTACTTAACTCTAATTACTTTGGAGGACAATGCGACAATGGCAGCTCTCTCTCTCTCTCTCATGATCCTATGCCACCGCCTATCGCACCTGCGTATGTGGGGAGACGGTGTCATTGCCTCCTCTCCCCGTGCACTGCCCATCCCCTCTCCCTGCACTGCTGCCTCCCACTCTGTGGCTCTCAACACTCATCATCGTTCTTTACTCACACCTATGCCAAAGCCACCAACTAGGGGTTCGAGGGTGGTTAGATAAGGAAAGTAATATGTCGAAGGGACATCTCTCTCTCTCTCTCTCTCTCTCTCTCTCTCTCTCTCTCTCTCTCCTCTCTCTCTCTTCTCTCTCTCTCCTCTCTCTCTCTCTCTCTCTCTCTCTCTCCTTTTTCAGACTAGTAAAAACTGTGTTACATGCGTACAATATATCTGTGGGTATATAAATTATTAAAAAATTTAAAAAAAATAAATAAGGTAAGATAATCTGTTTAAATAAAAGAAAATATCTACCTTGACCACCTCCAAATGGATGGCTAGAGAGTGATGTATATAACTGGATAAGTGGATTCCTACTTGCAGAAAATAATTGAGTGGATTATTAGGCACCAATAACCCATCATTCTTAATTAATAAAAGACTATTCTCTAACAATATGGTGTACATTAAAACTATGCAATTATTGTGTGTGTGTGTGTGTGTGAGAGAGAGAGAGAGAGGGGCTATAAATATCTCTGCACACGAGTGGACTTGCACTCAAGTAGAATCCCAACCAAAAAAGTTCGAACTTTTTGCATTGTAAGTGATTCAGAAATTCAATGTAAGTATTCAACATATTGAGAAAGAGCATACAATTATATAGGCATTACAACTCATATACACAACATGTTTCTTCTTACCCATAGAGTGTACAAATATGAGTAACAGAGAAACTGAGAAATTGATCATGCGGTGAAGAGAGAGATAATTAAGGATTGGGGCGTGGAGGGGGCACATTTTTGATCAACTTTCACATCTTGAATCCACTATTTTCGACCTAAGTTTAGCGCCACCAACCACCAGAGTGAGACATATATTTATTATCTATCTCCCCAGCACATATTGATATATATTGAGATCTCCACTTACAGTCACGGGAGTTTCTTGGAAAGAAAATAAATTACTTTTAAATGATATTATAATATTTAGAATATTTAACATTGAGATAATACTTTATTTCTGAAAATTATTTTAAGAGAGTCTTGCACATTTTTAAGAAAGACTCTACTTCGCTTAGGAGTCACCAAGAATGTAATTTGATAGGTGAAT
>JACBKR010005938.1:0-15463 GCA_014218235.1 Colocasia esculenta | reverse complement strand
GGTATAATCGTACCGGTATGAAGAGGGTCGTTGCATTAACATCCCTATCGATTGCTGCCAACTTTCAATTGACATCACAAGTACTGCCGTCTACCATATCGGCGTCGACACATGTTGTCGTCAACAGTAAACTGACGTTAAACGATGTAGACGTTAATATGCCAGCGGATTAGACCGAAAACATAGCAATTGGGAGGCCATTAATGGGCATTTTTGCTTTGTTCATCGATTTGTGCTTGAATGATTTGCCATTCTTTTCCCCCTTTTTTTTCTTTTGTTAGTCAACACCTGGCAACTATATTTAGGCAATGAAAGAGTGGGAGGCTGATGAAGTAAAGGGAAATTGGGCCAGCAGAAGTATGGAGATTCTTCATGGCAATAACCACTACCCTTTGTGAACAGATTAACATGAAGTCTGATTTTTAAAAGGGGAGTTGTCATCCTCAATAGAAACTTGTCCTTCCGACACTTCAGAGGTTTGAAATCCTCAAGGGAGGAAAGGAAGAATAAGGGGATAAACTTCTCGAGAGGATCAGCAAAACCATTAAATTGATGAGCTGAGACATTCTTGACAACATGCCCCTTCAGGTGATTCAGACTATCTAATTTTTGACTTGTTTGTCCTACACTTTTGCAAGGTGCTGATTGGATGAGAGAACTGGCCATGTGGCTAGCGGGCTCAAGGTGAGGTGTTTTGTGGACCCCAAGGTCAGGACCTGGCAACCCTACTTTGCCAAGCACTCGTATTCCCTACCATAATTGGCTAGGGAAAATACTCAAACAATGTAGCATTTGACATTGTATTGAATTAAGGGATTTTATCTCCAGGCACAGTCACGACCAGGCTCTTTTTCTTTTCCTTTCATTTGATTAATTTTTCTTTGTTTCTTCCTTTTGTCTGCCTGCGGGGACACTTCTCTCTTCACGTGCTTTGGTCTTAGTCTCACCTTAGGGGAAGTTGTCTTGACTGCTAAGCTCAACAGTTTAAGGGTGCTGAATGTCTTGATCAGTCGAGTGGAAGAAGAAGGACGATTGTAACCATTGTTGTGTCCTGAGACAAATAATTGTCTTGGTGTGACAACTCAATTTTGAGATGTGGGGTGTGTGTTTGTTAATTTATCCTCTAAAAGCTGGTTACGACGCTAGGCAGAAATCTCCATGACTTTGCTAGACCAAGGTCCTTGGTTCACTCAAGTGCCTCTTACTCCTTAACATGTGACTTGGAGATGCATGAAAGTTGCCAATTATTTACCTTTTTTTAAGAGATATTTAGGAAAATATGTACACAATATAACATCAATTTTTTTGCTGGATTTTTCTTTTCAATTTT
The DNA here is from genome assembly GCA_014218235.1 of Colocasia esculenta. Classification (NCBI taxonomy): domain Eukaryota; kingdom Viridiplantae; phylum Streptophyta; class Magnoliopsida; order Alismatales; family Araceae; genus Colocasia; species Colocasia esculenta. The sequence goes on along the minus strand of JACBKR010005938.1, from coordinate 14,133 downwards.
TTTTTGAAATTTTCTTTTATGTAAAACAAAATGGAGAAAATTAAACAATTCTAAAAATGGTATGTACAATGAGTGGGAACATCCTGAGCGGAATGCCCCTAGGCAGAGATCTCACCTGGGCCTTCTAGCTATTGTCGAAGATGAGCCTTATGAAGTAGGATGGCCTCATGCGATGAGTTGCTCTCAAGGAGGTACCTGCAAACCAATATTTACCTTTCTCGTACGACCACCTTAGATGATAATGGTGAGGGGTGAAATGGAAGACAAGAGGAAAGAATTGATGGCGATAGATGTGAATTGGGTAATGTCAAGTAAGGGAATGTACAATAATGGAAGGATGAGGGAGCATACAATGAACAACATGGTCCATGGGAGGAAGGCATGCCCTTGTGATAGGGTGAGTTTTGGGAAGAAGCGAACTCCACAAAAGTCAGGAGGCTTAGGAAGAGTCGTGAATTGGTTAAAGTGGGATCTCCTTCAAGCATAAAGAAAGGATGTGAGCTTGATAGAGATAGGGATAAGGTTCTACTGACCAATGGGGATTGCCCTTGAGAACGGAGTGTGAGGAGCTTTAACGGTGTCCCCCAAACCCGTACTGAGTTGGACATCACAAAGATCCCTGCATTTGAAGATGGTCTGATATGAAATTTGTATAGGAATAAACAATGAACCTATAAATGATGGTATGCCCTTTGAAGCCAAAGCCAATGCAAACAACGAAGTAAACCAGGTGCCCCCTGAAAGTGCCTTGCTTGAAAAGGACGTAAATGGATCAGTTTGGATGAAAAGGTTGCCCTTGATCTTGGATGATAGGCATACTTCAAGGGAACTGAGGGAGAGCAAATCACTTCGAGTCCTTGTGAGGATTTTAAGCATGAATGACATTGAAGGACTCGAAGAATAGCTAAGGGAGTTGACTTGATGAGAGGAAGGGGACCAAGCATCGTAAGGAATGAGCTGGGTGCAAGCTTTGCAAGTAAGCTCACATGGCACCTTAGCCTGAGAAAAATGGGCTTGGTCTCCTGTGGAGGAGGGAAGAACCATCTTTAAGAAAGCTTTAGAAGATTGCCAAAGATAATGGCCCATATCCTATAGGTCTCAGATATCAAATTCTAGCAGGAGAGGATTGGGGGTCTGCAAAGCTGCTCTTAAGATAGGTGACAAAATGATCTAGATTTGCAGGGACTTGGCAACTTGATTGGATGGCTGGGCAATGGTTTGAATTGAGCGCTGATTGGATGCCCTAGTCTGGCTGGTTCTCTGGCTTCATGCTCCTTCTCCTTAACAGAAGGTTCTTGGGAATCTACGGAAGGGCATGGGTACCATTCTTCAAAACCTTCTACCCCCACTGTTCTCTCCTCACAACCCGAGGTTCTGGATGTGTCATGATATTGACTTTTTCCTGGGACTTGGAGGAGGATGAGTTGTGTTGTTTGGAGGTTGGGGTGGGGGTTCTGCACAATACCCAGGTCCCTTCCCGTGTACCTAGACATGGAAATGGTGATCTTAACATCGTCCCAATTGATCCTACCCTAATCGTTCATGTCATACACCCAGTCACGGAAAGTGAACCAATTGTAGAGTTCATGACCGAGGGCCCGATGATAGGGACAGTACTTTGTGGTATCAGCCCTCGGATGCACACCTTCCTTTTGTGGGGGAAGTTGGATAGCATCGCATGATATGAGGGCGAAGAAAATGTCCCAAAGGGATTCAGGGAGAGCAGGATAGTATGATCTCTTGGGACCGGGGCGAGTATAGCCAGAAGATGGAGGAACAGTTGAATAGGGCATAGAGGGCTGTAACGGGAATGGTGAGGATCGAAGGTGAGATTGGAGGGTTTGTTAGGAGCCTTAGTGGCTGACAACAGGCATTAATGGACTCATTGACGGCACCCCTCGGTGGTAGGTCCGCGGGAGCCTTGCATCCCTTGGGCTTCCCTTCAAAGAATGGTGGAGGGAGGAGTCCTTGATTTGATTTTGGACCACCCTAGCTCGGTTGTAAATATGTGCAAAGGAGGGGAACTCACTAAGCATCAATATGGATCAGAGCAAAGGGGTGGTGTTGGTGACTATCATTGTTATGGGTTGGGACTCCGGGATGGGGAGGTTGGCTCTTGAAGCCATGGATCTCCATCGGTTGGCGAATGTGACAAAGTCTTCGTCCGACCTCATCTTTTCCACCACCAAGTCGGGAAGTGTAGGGACTTGGGTGGCCATGTAAGAAAAGTGGGAGATGAAGCGTTCGGAGATGATGTCGAAATTTACAAGGTCTAATGCGGGTATTGAGGAAAACCACCTCAAAGTCTCCCCTTCTAACGATTGTTGGAAGAGGTGGACTAGGAGGACCCGATCATACAGCCATCGGTGGGAATCCATGGTAAAGCCGGCAAGATGGAATTGGGGGTCGGAGGTCCCATCATACATGCGGTATTTCGGGGCCTTGAAATCAGGGGGAAAGTAGGCATGGGCAGCTTGCAGTAGTTTTAGAGTGAGTGAGGCTTGGACGGGGATAAGGATTCAGCTAAGAGTCTCCTAACAAGGCCTCCATCTCTAGCTGGGATATGGATTCGGATTGAGCAGGGGGTGTGGGTTGGACATAAGGTGGATAAACAGAGGGAGGAGTTAGAATGGGAGTTGGCGTAGGAGTGGGAGGAAATGTAGTGGGGGGGGATCCCGGACGAGTGACTAGTCTAGGAATGGTCCTAGACAAAGAGGCATTGAATGGAGATGGAGAGGAAGGAGAAGCCATTGCCCGGACAGTATGCTTGGAAAGCATTGAAATGATGTCCTCGGGCAAATAGCGGGGAGGGGAGTTTGGAAAATTCGAGGTCTTCTTGAACTTCTTGGGCATAAGTGGGGTTGACCCTTAAACTTACCTCCTCATTGTCAGCTTGAGAGGAGGATTGAACCGACTCTTCAGGCTGAATGTTAGAGTTACCATTCCAACGAATTCATCATGGACATTATCATCATATTCAAAAGTCAGATTATTAGACATGTTAACCGATTTCAGCAAGAGTCCATTATCACACAACCTACTAATTTTAAGAGGATTAAGCTGATTAACTACACTGTTATTAGGAGAAATGTGGATTTCTACCAAACAATGTTATCAAACAACGTCCCAAAATTTTTAGATGTTGAAGTTGTGTTAGTTGGACTTGCAAGGGCCGGTTCTCTCAATCCTCACTCAAAACCGGGTGAATAGGCAGACTATCTGGGAAGGTAAAGGTCCTCCTGCCCCGTACCGTAAGGGAATCCATGGAATTTAGTGACTTATGGAGTTCTCCTTGAAGCCAACCCGATTTACCCGAGAGGGAATCCCCGAGTAAAAGGTTGTAAATCAAGGGGGGGCTATCCTAAAATGTGTGGGGAGGCTAGAACAGAAGAGAATAAAGACCCCCCTGTGACTGAGGACGTTAGGGATCTAACAAATTGCAAACAGAAAGAATAACAGATCAAAATCAGCCAAAAATAGCTTCTGTGAAATAAACAGCAACACAGGGTCGTTCAGTTCCTCAGAAAGTAGTAAACAGCAAGATCGATGGACGCTACTATAGAGTAAACGGCAAGATATGTTGACGCTGCGAAGCACTAAATGGCAAGAAGGGTGGACGTTTACCTAGGTAGACGTTAGGACCACTTACCGTCTACCTATGTGCAGACTGAAGACGTGGTAGCAGCAGTTGTCCCACCTTGATCGCCAAAGAAGAGCTGTGGAAGCTCCGTTCCGTGCCCACACGCATCAGTAGTTGCTCTGGAGTTTCCCAAACGTTGCCGCTCCCTCGTTGACGTTGGATGGATGCTGGTTGACTCTTGCTAGCTCCTTTGACTCCAGTTTGACCAGATTGACCAATGGAAAGACAGAGAAGCTAACAAAGTAAATGAAGGGAGGTGATCGCTAGGGCCTTACCTGTGCCCAAAGAGGTGTCTTGATCGCGCCGGTGACATGCCTCACGTAGCGGATGATGATGGGACTTCAACTATCCTCTCTTCAGCCAGCCAAAGAAAGGAAACTCCACAATCTCGTTGAGTGTTAATACCACAAAAGAAACTCTATTAGACTTAAATGCAGTGTAGTAAATATCCAAAATGTAAAGAAGAAGACCAAATGGAGAGCCCCGTACCGGTTGCGAGCTTGAGAAGAGGGGTGGCCAAGTGCTATGACCACCCTTCTTGCCTCCGTTTTTTGGTTGGAAAACCCTTTGGTGTGTAGAGAGGTGCACTAGTGCCTAGGGTGGTGTGTGTGTGAAGTGACTAGCATGCAAAGTTAGGAGGGAAGGAAGGGATAGAGAAGAAGAAGAGGGAGATGATCCTTGTTTGTACTCGTGGTGACTCCTTTGTGGGCTCCTCCAGTACGTGGTGAAGCCTCCTGGATGCTCCAAAAGTTGAGAGGAAGAGAAGGAACTAAGGTGGAAGCTCAAGTGCGCTTTATCTCTCTTCTCTCAAAGAAACATGACATGGGCTCGTCCAGCATCTCCCCCTCACTTAGAAGGCCAAGGAGTACCTTATATAGGCAGTGGGGTCGGAGGTAGGGAGCATAGGATGCTCCAGTGTGAAGAAACACACTTAAACATGTGGCAATCCACGTGTTATGGATTGAACGAATGAGAGGGGGCCATGTAGGACTTTTACTGGGTCAAGGGGGTTCCAAGGTGGCCCATTTTCCCGTTGGGAATAGCCCCATGTGTTGCATTGGGGAGAGAATAGCGCAAGTGGGCTAGAATCTTGGGCAGTTGCGCAGAACAAGTAAACCCAGGTTCACGGCAAGAGATGCTGCCGCCAACCCCATACAGACGTCAACATATATGGCCGTCAACCAGAGTCGGCATCCAGGGACCTTTCCGTCAACCTAGAGTCAGCGGCGGTGGATGTGGACGTTTACATGGGATCCGAGGCAAGTCAACAAGCGGTCAAATGGGCCTTATTGGGCCATGAAGCACGTGGGGATGTGCCAAATCTTGCGTCTACAGTATCGAACCGTCACAATTCTGAGTCGTAGCAACCCATTGTTGTCACGTTATAAAGGCGACCGTTCCTATCGTCGCATTTTAAAGGTCATAGCTGTTGGGTTGAGTGTTTTGGAATTTCCTAAAGTTGTATTTTAATGATGACCAATGAACATCACTCATACTTTGATTTGATGATGACATATTATGATTTAATGATGACATATTGTTATTTTAATGATGACATATTGTGATTGTGATGATGATATGTTGAACATGTTATACATTCTATACATATCACAATAATGCTTAAATAACATGTTCTTGATGTTTAATATCTTATACTTTAATGATAATATTTGTACTAATGATTTATGTGTTAAATTTGAAGGTGTATACAGATTTTGTCATGGTAGTGTCGACACACCCATTGATGGTGTCGACACTGGGTCAGAGTCCTGAAGGTTTTTCATGAAGACAGGGTCAAGTGTGTTGATACAGCCTTTGGTAGTGTCGACACTAGTCCAGATTCCAGAAGACCCAGTTGCCAGACTGGGACAGTGTGTCGACACAGCCAGTGAGTGTGTCGACACTAGTCTCAGCTCCCAGAAGACCAGTTCTGCGCAAATGGGATAGTGTGTCGACACACTCCCTGGTGGTGTCGACACACTCCGGTTGAAACTCAAAATCGTGATTTTACCTAGACACGTGGCTGCTTGGGAATTAAGAGATTTGACCTAGGTTTTTGTGCCCACGTACCCCAAGGCTCCTTATGGACATATGGGGCTATATATACCTATGTTTCTTGTACTCCAAGGGCATCCAAGAGGAGAGAGACCAGACATCTCAAGAAAAGGGTGTGGCGACTGCAGAAAGGGAAAAGGGTAGCAAAGCAGTGCTGTTTGGAAGGAGAACGTGAAGAAGAAGTGAAGAGAAGAGGAGAGAGGATTAAGTATCTGCATCCAGAAAGGGAGCAGAGCAGCACCATCAGATGAGGAGCAGAAGAGCAGCAAAGGAAGAAGAAGAACTGGCAATCCGGATGCCACTGAAGCAGAGCATCGTGGATTGAAGAAGATCTCCAACGAATCCTTCAAGAATCTTCAATCCAAGCTTCTGCAAGTCTTCTTCATCAAGGAACATCCAAGTCACATCTATTTCATTTATTTTCTTGGAGTGTTCATCCAGTTTTCATTCTGTGATCTGTGTATGTGTTCTACACAGATCACTTATTTTGTTGTTCTATTTTTATCATTGTATTGAGATAGATCGGGCTAGAGGATCTATTCTCTAATTGAGCTTGTTCTAGCAGAACTTGGATCATTCGTGGTCCAATGGTTTGGAGCCATAGTGTTCCGGTGTTGAGCCGTTGTGCTCAAGTGCTTGTGAGTCATCGTAGTCATAAGTGGTTTGTGGAGTAGGTCATCATACCTATCTCCTGGGTTTCATTGAGTCTTGTACTCAAAGGGTTTGGAGTCGTCGTGCTCCGGTTGTTTCTTGAGTCGTCGTGCTCAAGGTTGTTTGGAGTCGTCGTCCTCCAGAGTGAGTTGTACTCAAGCTTTTGAGTAGTGTGGCCTCAATGTGTGAGGGGTGGACGTAGGAGTCACTGGAGGTGATTTCCGAACCTCCTAAAAATCCTCTGTGCAGTGGTTTGAATTGTGATTTGACTTTGTATTGCGCTAGATGCATGCATAGGGATTTCGCTCACACTACTAATGATTTGCTCACATACACTAATCACACTTTAGATCATGAAATTGTTTGGGTGAATTGATCTCTGATTCGAAGTAATTTTGAATTGCTTAAGCTTCTGCATTAATTGGTTTTAGATCTATTCAACCCCCCTTCTAGATCTAATCCATCCACCCATTTGATCCTACAACTGGTATCAGAGAAGGTTATTATATGTTTCTGATCTGATTTGATTGGTTCTGTTTGATATCTGTACTCTATTTGCTTGAACTGTTTGCTTGATCTTTAACTGTCTCTGCGTGCTTAATCGCTCTGATTCTTACAATTGGTATTATAGCAGGTTAACCACTCTAATTGTTAGATCTAATTCCTTGTTACATTGATTCACTGTGATTAGATCTAATAATCTTTTGAGTTTTGGTATAATGTAAAATCTCTTTAATCTGCATGAATTTCCTGTTATAATTTAAGAGAAATCCCCAATCTCACTTTCATCAAGTCTTTCAGAGGAAGCACAAAGAAAAGGAGCAAAAGGAATTCACAAATGCTCAATGGCAAAGAAGAACTCAATGAATCCAGAAAATCAACAATTCAGAAGGTTGTGGTTCTCACTGCACATTCTAAGAGGTCAGAGCATTCTTCATCCTCTTCAAAACACAAAATCAAATGGGTCTACATGGTCAGGTACATCCACTCTAGACTCATCTATGTATTCTAACTCTGATTCTGATGAAGATGAAGGAATGTCTCATGATAGATTGATTGAATTCTGTGAAAAGATGCAAAATCTTAATGCAAAGCTGAACACTAAAAATAGAGACTTGAAAAAGACTTTAAAACATTGCCAAGAAGAAAATGAGAATTTGAAAAATGAACTTGAAAAATTAAATTCTGAGATAGAGAATTTGAAAGATAAAATCAAAATTTGTGAAATTAAGTTATCCAAGTGAAAGAAAATCATGATCAGTTAAAATATGAAAATCTTGATTTGAAGGATGAAAATGAAAAATTGATTGATCTCAATGAAAACATCAAATTTGCTAATGATCAAAACAGATTTCTAACATGGCTCATGATCATCAAATAAATGAAGATGCAAACAACTTGTAGAAGAAAATAGTCATCTAAAAAGGAGGATTGAATGTTGTTGCATGACAAACCATTGGACAATGATTATAGCAATTTGAGTAATAAAATTGTGTTTTGGAAAAATAAATTGCTGAATTTGAAAATGAAAAGAGTAAGATGAAAAATGGTTTGGATGTCATGCTAAATAAACTTCAAATTCAGAAAAAGAAGTTGTTGCATTAAAAGCTAAAAAACAGAAGCTTCAACATGAATTGAAGAACACTAAATACACAAGTCTTACTTCTGTGGAAAGAAAAAAAAATGAAAATAAAACAAAATTAACATTCGTTAAAGCTGCTGCAAACAAGAACTCTGCTAATTCTAATGAAAAACTAGTGAAAGTTCTTGTTCAGAAATAGACAGAGAAAAAGAAAAATGCTACTGTCAAGAAGATTCATCTACTTCCTCCATCAGTCCAAAAAGCTCAAGGCAAGTTCCAAATTCACATCATGCCAAGAACCCCCAAAAAGCACATCCTTCTCCTCATGGTAAGTCTCCTCACATGAAAATGATATTCCAACAAATGCATACATGCCAAGGTAAGTACCAGGTAAGAAATGCTCTCATTTGCATTAACTGCAATAAACCTGGTCATCTTGCCAAACATTGCTGGAGTAGAGATCAACATTTCCATAAATATGCCAAATCAGTCCAGTGCTTCACATGTCATAAATTTGGGCATACTTCTAGGGAATGTTGGCATAGAATTGATAATCTTGTGCATCTGCCCATGTTTCATGTTAATGTACATAAGAATAAAGATCATGTTCATGCTAAAAACACTAAGAAATTCTATGTACATGAAAAAGGAAATGTTGCACAAAAGATCTCTTCTGAATTCCATGATAAAAATCTGAAAAATAGAAAACAAAATGTTCAGTATGTCAGTGGTGCATTCTATACCAATAACTCTAAGATTAGAAACCAAGATTCTAGTGTTTCTAGTCTTCAGAAAAATGCACCCAATATCAAATCCTTTTGGATTCAAAAATCATTATTGCAGATTCATGGAATATCCTTAGGACCCAAACAAGTTTGGGTTCTGAAATGTGCTGCTTGAATGCTGGATGCAGAGATCCTTGTAGTCAATTTCAAGATGAAGGCTTCATGACTAGGGCTACAAGGAAAGTAAGTGAAGAGAATGAATGAAAATGAAAATCTCACCAGGTAAATTCTTCTGAGAAATTCCCTGCTAAATAAAAAAAAAAATCACGATTTTGAGTTTCAGCCAGAGTGTGTCGACACCACCAGGGAGTGTGTCGACACACTGTCCCATTTGCGCAGAACTGGTCTTCTAGGAGCTGAGACTAGTGTCGACACACTCACTGGCTGTGTCGACACACTGTCCCAGTCTGGCAACTGGGTCTTCTGGAATCTGGGACTAGTGTCGACACTACCAGGGGCTGTGTCAACACACTTGACCTGTCTTCATGAAAAACCTTCAAGGACTCTGACCTAGTGTCGACACCATCAATGGGGTGTGTCGACACTACCATGACAAAATCTATATACACCTACAAATTTAACACATAAATCATTAGTACAAGATATTATCATAAAGTATGAGATATTAAATATCATGAACATGTTGTTTAAGCATTATTGTGATATGTATAGAATGTATAACATGTTCAACATATCATTATCAAAATCACAATATTGTCATCATTAAAATCACAATATGTCATCATTAAAATAACAATATGTCATCATTAAAATCATAATATGTCATCATCAAAATCAAAGTATGAGTGATGTTCATTGGTGATCATTAAAATACAACTTTAGGAAATTTCAAAACACACTCAACCCAACAATCTCCCCCTTTTGATGATGACAAAACATATGCACAATCTCCCAATACCCTAAACTAAAATCTCCCCTTTTTGAATTTTCTCCCATAAGAAACTTTCTCCCCTTTAATGTACTTTCCCCCTTTTAAAGGCCTTTCTCCCCCTTTTGACAACATTAAAAAGATAGATAAGAGAGAGAAACAAAGAATAGTAGGAGATCAAGAAATGAAATGTGGGAAAGGAATGTTCAGAAATGATCAAAATAGTGAGGCAAAGTGATATTGACATATGAGAGAAATTATTGTGTTCTTTGTATTGTGCAATAAAGTTTAATCCAAAGACACACTCAACACAAAGTATAGCAACGAATTACGATCTGAATGTGGTTAAAATAATGATGCAAATGTGAAATAGAGTGACCTATATGAGTGAGCAGAAATATTTAACAAGGATGTTAGGAGCTTTAGTTTAACACAATGTAAAAAATAGGTCTAAACTCAGTAAACATGAACTTTATTAAGGTCTTAAGCTTTTCCATCCTGTTAATTTGATTTTCTTTCATTTTTAACTGGGAAAGAATACAAGATAAATTAGTTAAATCTCACTTTTCAGTGTAAGAGATCACATTTATTAGATGCAAGATCTCCTGATTACTCAGTGGTTTAACTTTCATTATCTTATACAGAGTTGAAAACTTTTATTTTCACTTTTTGACACGAAACAAATCACTTTTTAGGTGAAATGACTCGGTACTCATTGGTTCAAGAATTTGCATTGCTCTGTTTGTATCTTTCCAGATTGATCATTTTTCTTTGATGTTTTGCAGGAATATGTTTGCTTTGACCAGAAAAGTCATGACTCTGAATTTAGAGAAATTATTTTTAACATGTGGTAAAAATAAAGCTTAAACATACACATGTGAAATATTAAAGCTACTCATGTGCCTATAATGGTGTTTTTCAAATCATTTTAAAAACATTCAGTATTAAGATTGCTTAACCTTGAAATGATAATGAATCTTTGAAATTAAACTAAATGCACAATGAGTTTAGTTTCAATGTTTTAATTCTCTCATAAGAAAAAAGCACAAGGACTCAAATATTCTGATGACTTGGGGTTCAAAATAGACAAGTAAGTTCAAGAGATATGACAATGACTCCCCCTTTCATGTATCTCCCCCTTTCATGTATCTCACCCTTACAAGGTAAACATGAAGAGTATTAAAGAAATAGGAATGGAATCAAGTGTTTTAGCTTGCAATTCATTGCATTTTCAAGAACATTTTTACACTTTTTCAAATTCACTCCCCTTAGTATGTGCATGGAATGAAAAAGCTAGCAAGCAATTCACACATGATTATGCATACAATTAGCTTCATGCATAACATGACTTTTGGTACTTGGCGGAGTATTTTACTCACGCATAATGATAGCTTCCAAACAAGCATAACTTGTTTTTCCACATGTCATCATTTGATATACCAAGAAGTCAAAATAGAAGATATACACAAGGAGTCATGAACACAAACAAACAAACATGATTTCAATTGTTGTGATACAAATTCATTGTTGGGAGCAACATTGAAACACATTTCTCATTGTTCAGATAAAAATTAACATCATTTCATTTCAGATAATTTACATTTGAAATGATAAAGAAATTTTACCTGAACAGTCTTCATTTTTTTTTTAAATTTACCTGTGTTCTCCAATCATTTCTTACCTTGCACAACCAATATCTTGAATCCATTTACAATGTATGGCTGCAAGACTCCTCAGCTTGCTGATCAAGCTGGTTTTGGAACCACACTTGCTTGGGTCCTAATGAAATCAATGTTAGAGTGCAATAAAGATTTCTGAATCCACAATGATTTTATTTTTGGCATAGATACATTTCTTTCATTGATAGAACTATGAGCAGAATTAGTTCCAGATTTTATTTTTGCCTTGCTCAATGCATCTATGTTTTTATGAAGTGTTCAATTTATATCACAAGGAGTTTCTGAGCATTTTCAAAACAATCATGATTCTTAGTTACATGTGAATGATGTGAAAATTTTTGCAAGAAATTCAATCTAAAATCATCATTGAAGAAATGAGATAAACAAGCAATCATGTTTCAATGACAACCATTTTTTTTTTTACTTTTATTTTTAAAATTAATGACTCTTACACAAGGAAGATCATTGGTGCTTGGTGGAGGTTATTCCTCACACATAATGATAGTTTCCAGACAAGCCTGACTTGTCCTTCCACAGTTCACCATTTGATATACCAATTGATCTTTGCATAAGAGTCCCAATTGATTTCAATTTTTTTATTAGCAGGGAATCTCTCAGAAGAATTTTCCTAATGATATTTTTATTTTCTTTCATTCTCTTCACTTACTTTCCTTATAGCCTTAGTCATGAAGCCTTCATCTTGAAATTGACTACAAGGATCCCTGCATCCAGCATTCAAGAAGCACATTTTAGAACCCAAACTTGTTTCGGTCCTAAGGATCTTCCATGAATCTATAATAATGATTTTTGAATCCAAAAGGATTTGATATGGGGTGTATTTTCGGAAGACTAGAAACACTAGAATCTTGGTTTCTAATCTTAGAGTTATTGGTATAGAATGCACCACTGACATACTGAACATTTTATTTTCTATTTTTCAGATTTTTATCATGGAATTCAGAAGAGATCTTTTGTGCAACATTTCTTTTTCATGTACATAGAATTTCTGAGTGTTTTCAGCGAACATGATCTTATTCTTATGTACATTAACATGAAAACATGGGAGCATGCACAAGATTATCAATTCTATGCCAACATTCCCTAGAAGTATGCCCAAATTATGACATGTGAAGCACTGGACTGATTTGGCGTATTTATGGAAATGTTGATCTCTACTCCAGCAATGTTTGGCAAGATGATCAGGTTTATTGCAGTTAAAGCAAATGAGAGCATTTCTTACCTGGTACATAACTTGGCATGTATGCATTTGCTGGAATCTCCTTTTCATGTGAGGAGACTTACCATGAGGAGAAGGAGGTGCTTTTTTGTAGTTCTTGGCATGATTTGAATTTCGAACTTGCCTTGGAGCTTTTTGGACTGATGGAGGAAGTAGATGAATCTTCTTGAGAGTAGCAGTTTTCTTTTTCTCTGCCTGTTTCTGAACAAGAACTTTCACTAGTTTATCATTAGAATTAGCAGAGTTCTTGTTTGTAGCAGCTTAACGAATGTTAATTTTGTTTTATTCTCATTCTATACATATCACAAAAATGCTTAAACAACATGTTCTTGATGTTTAATATCTCATACTTTAATGATAATATCTTGTACTAATGATTATGTGTTAAATTTGAGGTGTATACAGATTTGTCATGGTAGTGTCGACACACCCATTGATGGTGTCGACACTGGGTCAGAGTCCCTGAAGGTTTTTCTGAAGATAGGGTCAAGTGTGTCGACACAGCCCCTGGTAGTGTCGACACTAGTCCCAGATTCCAGAAGACAGAAGACCAGTTGCATGACTGGGACAGTGTGTCGACACAGCCAGTGAGTGTGTCGACACTAGTCTCAGCTCCCAGAAGACTAGTTCTGCGCAAATGGGACAGTGTGCCGACACACTCCCTAGTGGTGTCGACACACTCCGGCTGAAACTCAAAATCGTGATTTTATCTGGACACGTGGCTGCTTGGGAATTAAGAGATTTGACCTAGGTTTTTGTGCCCACGTACACCAAGGCTCCTTATGGACATAGGGGCTATATATACCCATATTTCTTGTACTCCAATGGCATCCAAGAGGAGAGAGACCAGACATCTCCAGAAAAGGGTGTGTGGGGCTGCAGAATGGGAAAAAGGGAGCAGAGTAGTGCTGTTTGGAAGGAGAACGTGAAGAAGAAGTGAAGAGAAGAGGAGAGAGGATAAGTATCTGCATCCAGAAAGGGAGCAGAGCAGCGCCATCAGATTGAGGAGCAGAAGAGCAGCAAAGGAAGAAGAAGAACTGGCAATCCGGATGTCACTGAAGCAGAGCATCGTGGATTGAAGAAGATCTCCAACGAATTCCTTCAAGCATCTTCAATCCAAGCTTCTGCAAGTCTTCTTCATCAAGGAACATCCAAGTCACATCTATTTCATTATTTTCTTGGAGTGTTCATCCAGTTTTCATTGTGTGATCTGTGTATGTGTTCTACACAGATCACTTAATTCTGTTTGTTCTATTTTTATCATTGTATTGAGATAGATCAGGCTAGAGGATCTATTCTCTAATTGAGCTTGTTCTAGCAGAACTTGGATCTTTCGTGGTCCAAAGGTTTGGAGCCATAGTGCTCGGAGTTGAGCCGTTGTGCTCAAGTGCTTATGAGTCGTCGTACTCATAAGTGGTTTGTGGAGTAGGTCGTCATACCTATCTCTGGGTTTTCTTGAGTCATTGTACTCAAAGGGTTTGGAGTCGTCATGCTCCGGTTGTTTTGAGTCGTCATGCTCAAGGGTGTTTGGAGTCGTCGTGCTCCAGAGTGTGTTGTACTCAAGGTTTTGAGTAGTGTGGCCTTACTATGTGAGGGGTGGAGTAGGAGTCACGGA